>BMAW01027093.1:1090490-1191467 GCA_019974015.1 Nephila pilipes | reverse complement strand
ACCCGTGATGTAGCGGGACTTATGAATGTTAAATCTGATCGGAGGTCTCAAGTCCTCGACTTAGCATGATGTGGAAGTCTGTTGAGGGGTATGCCAGCTCAGGTGTAATCCTCGCCACTTGACCGAGATTAAAAATTTCGAGGTCCATTACCAATAGCCCTTATGTTTTTTTTCAGTGCGAAGTTCATAAACTATCAATCATTGACATTTTGCATTATGATTCTATTCACATGCATGAACAAAGTTCATGCAAAGAAACAGCTTTTGTCGCTATTTTTGAATTTTCAAAATAAATTTAAGAGCCTATCGGGACACTAAATATTATATTATATGTGTGTGCGATTTTTTTTTTTTACAAACCAATGAAACTTAACAATGAAACAAAGAAAAGTTAACACTTTTAGCATATAGTATTAAAAATGTTTTTTCATCACTTCACATATTTTCATGTAATTTTAAGGAAATTGTTTAAAATTGTAAAGGGAAAAAATGGACACTTTTTCAAAATTACGAAAACCAACGTTATGCTGCCCGCAAAATTCTGAAGTACGACTTTGGTAAAAATTTTAGAAAAATAATCCTCTTTAGTAGAAAAATGATCAGTTTTGAAAATAACATAATTTTTAAAAAAATTTAGAGAAATTTTTTTTTATCCAATTATTTAGAAAATTATAAAATTTCAATAAAAAATCCAGTTAAAACACATAAATTTTTTAATAAAATAATAATTGTTAATAATTTGTCTAAAGTCATAAAGAAACTTATTGTGAAAATATGTATGAAATTTTAGACTAATATGAACAACTGTTCCTAAGAAACTCTGCGAGCAAGCTACAATTTTTTTTTTCCTTTTGTTTTGAGAAGATGGTGAAAAATAACAAAAAAACTAGTTAAACGATGTTTAGTTTTTTTTCTTTATTAACTCTGCTAGCTTTGAAAGTATCGTTAAATTTTTGCCATCGAAATGTTCAGAAAAGATGACGCTCTAACATATATGTTATTCGAGAAATGAAAGCATTTTCTATTTTAAAAGTTTCTAATCCTAATTTTTTTATTATTTTTCTCCATTGCCTGCATTGAAATGTTCCATTTTCTAGCGTGGCCGCGGTAACCTAGTGATCATGATCGCGGACTTGCAGCCGGCGGTTTTCGTCGAGTCGTGGATTCGAGCCTTCATGCCACTAAGACTCTTCGTGTAACCGGGGCTGATGCACGTTAAATCTGTTGGGACTCAAAATTCTCCTAATGGCGTGGAGTGGAAGTTAGGAGAGGGAATGCCAGCTCAGGTATCGTCCTCGTCATTCGATCGAGGTTCAAAATTACGAGGTCTGTCGCCAATAACCGTCATGTTGCGAGCCCTTACTCTAGTGCGACGTTAATAAGACCAAACCAATCCATTTTTTTACGTTACACTCAAGTTAATCTGCGTGAAAAAAAGTCTTTTTTTTTTTTTTTTTTTTTGTCAATTCTATCCTGTTGCCATCAAAAATTCGAATCGTTTGTAGATGTTAATGCAATTAAATCAAAACCAAAATGCGTATTTAACAAATGTTCAAATGGAAAAAGGACATTAAAAAGCAAATCAGATACTCTCAATGAATTATTTATGATTTCCTGTCGGTAATGGTATTATTGCACAAAATGCTCTTTAGTTGTTCGTAAATAGCAAATTATTCATAAATATATTCATTTGTAAATAGATATAATTAAGTTAAATGGCATCCGGTATTTAACAAGCTATTTACTGTTTACTCTGTCTATTTCTATTCCGCACTACTTCTTATTTCGTAATTTTATATAATGAATTTTATGTTTTTCCCGTTATAAATTGTTTGCCAAATTTTAAAGCTTCATAATTATTAGCAAACTAAATTAACTTTTTAAATAATTAACGAAAGAATTGTCATGTCTGAAAATAAAATGTTAAACTCTCTACAGTACTTATATAATAAACAAATTTGACTTTGCCATTTTTTTTTCTTTTGGAAACAGTGCGAGTTAGTTTGACATGTTTTCACTGAAAACTTAGTCTTCTTATGCTCATGAACTTTTCCTCTAAAAAACTTTTTTTTCTCATTTTTTTTTTTATCTGAATAATCATTTTTAAAATCTAGTTGGAACTTTAGAGCATCAATCTTATCTTATACTTGCATGCATTATTTCGGTGTTGTTTTTTTTTCCGGTTAAGTTTTTGAGAAACTTTACATTTTCTTTTTCCTTGAGAATTTTGCATTGATTTTATAGAATTATATTCTTACTTTAATTAATAATGATGATGAAAAGATAAGTTTATTTGTCATTTTAATTTTAATTTCAGTTCTTTTAATTGAAATAATCTCTGACATGATAAGTGTATAGATAAATTGAGGTAATAACAGAAAATGTATTTTTTATAAAATCCCATAGTGGGATCTCAGTTCTTACATTTTTGATGTTATTCCGGTAAAAAAAAATTTATAATTTATTGTATTTTCAGAAAAGTAAAGTTTTTATGAATTATTTAAGAAATATTTACATCTAGTTTTATTGTATATAATTTTATAAATGAAATTAAATTATTGAAGATCACTTGTTTTCTCAGATAATCATTGCGGTGACTTCTCTTCGGAAAATTAAACTGTATTTAAATTACTTCTTTTTTCACCTTTTTTCAAGGCTTTTTTAAAAATTTTATCTTAGTAATAATGTAACTAATATTATTTTGTGTCACTAAATTCCCTAAAAATAAAAAGAGGACTTTGTCTCAAAAGATATCACTATAAAAGCTATCTCGATTTTTCTATGTAACATCGAGATGATAAATGGAATTTTTTTTAACGTCAAAACTGAACATATTTGTTCCAACTAGTGTTATTGTATGAGTCCTAGGGAAAATAATACCCTTCCGTGTATTTTAAAATTAAAAGAATAAAGGGACTATTGAGGTTCTGAGCAAACTTATTTCTTAGTTTTGTGTCTCTTGAAAGACTAGTGAAAACATAGCTGCCCGAAGAAAATAGTTGATAGTTGTCTTGCAAAATAAAATTTATTGTAAAGGATTTTTTTTACTCAAGAAAACGAGGTCAAAGAAGGTATATCCTATATATTATTTAGAAAAAATTCTGTAAATGAAAGAAGGGAAGAGGTTGAGGAGTAGGATCTAAAACTTAGAAAGATCGCTAATGCATCAAGGGGAATCGCCCCCTGTGATTATCAAATACTGTAAGTTTCATTCGAGAAAGGAAAAATCAATCGGGCAACGCAGTATCGTAATTACTGTACTTTCCTTAAGATGGTAAGAACCTGAAGGGATACATCCTATGACAGACATAATAATGCATTGTGTCTCTTTCTATAATTTATCTAATATCAACAAGATTCTAAATTGATATGTTTTTGAAACAGATATACAGATAAAAGAAATTTCGGATTATGTAAAAGCATTAAATATTCTGGTTTAGAAACAAAATCTTTCAAAATAAACTTTTTAGAGATAAATACATAAAATAATTTGTGAGAAACAAACAAATATTTTTAAATAATCTTAAGCCAAGAATATATCCTCGAAACCCACAATACAAAATCGCTCAAAGCCCTTCCATTCCTCACATAAATCCCACTAACGCTTACACACAGCCTCCACATGATCTTCCCCCAATACCCTCTTCCGAAATTGAGAGCCATTGCGTGGTTATCAATTAGTCGCGCGATGATAATGCCTCCTTATTACCACACCGTTCCCGATACACAGTTTGCTTCCCTTCAAACTGTTGTTTCGTAATCCATATCTCGTTCAGTTAATTAATCAAATTACGCACTAAGTCACGCAAATGACGAGGACTTCCGAACTGCTGAGGATACCCAACCATTGAACTGGTATCAAATTCTGAAGGGGATACATTTTGTCGTGTCTGGTCTTACCCCGGAGGCTGCATCAGCAAGCTCCTACTCTAAATGCTTCATTGAGAAGTATTTAGGAGAACTCGTTTTAACGGTATGTGACTCCCCCTTTTGCTAATCGATTATTGAGTGAATAGGTTGAGAACTAAATGGACGTTTATTTTGAATGTCTCTAAATTTTGAGGACTTTTACAAGTGGGGGAGATTGTAACGTCTTGTGTATTTGGATTTCACGGAGATAGGCTCTGAGGAAATCGGCATTCGTGGTATCGACTGAATTAGTTTTAGTGAATAACGAAATTCAGGTGTTTTAGCGTTAGATTGTTTCACGTAATTTTTTGTCACATTACTGCCTTTTAATTTGTAACTTTGGACTATTCACTAAAACCGGGATTTTTTTTTTCAATTTGAATTGCATACAACCTTCACATCCAAAATGAAATGTTATTAGGTAAATTACATGAAGATAAGAAGCACAGTGAATTGGATTAGAGAAAGTGATATATAAGCGAAATAGAATTGAACGGAAAGGGAAAGGCGATAGAGGATAATAAGTTGATAAACTTGTAGATTGAAGTGAATCATTGTAATAAATCATTTGAATTGAAGTGAAGTATATATGAATACATGTGAAATACAAGAGGTGTGTTAATTGGTATGAGCAATTTGGTAAGCTAAGACTTTATTATTAGAATATAAACTAGGATTAACTTAGTTCAGAGAGATTCAATGGAGCGTTCTTCTTTATTTTATCTTAAGAGATAATACGTATCCTCTATTGGAGTCTTGAACATAATGACTTTTCAGTTAGTCTAAGATGTTTGTAGAGTTAAGTAATGAAGGGAAAATGTCACAAGTCAATCTAGTCATTTTGTATTTGGTAACATCTGTAACTCAAGTAATCATGAATATCGTCACTTAAAGTTTTTAATAATCACTATCTTGATTTTATCACTCCTGTCATTTCTTAAATTTTACATCTGAACAGTAGTTACTTATAAATTGCATTAGTGTTAAATTCTAGTTGTAAAAAAGTCTGAACAGCATTCAATGTTTTTTGCGTGAAAATAAATTATTATTTCATGAGTCATGCACAGTTCTCGGCCTCTCTTTAATACAAGATTCTCAAAATACTGATGATTGCATTTTGTAACCAAACACTGCACTGTGAAGTTATACAATCTGTTGTCAATTAGCATCTTTATTAAAATCAGGTAAAGTAATTTAGTGGTTTGTCTACACCGGGGATCCTATAGTAATTTAAGTACCTTAATATTACATTGTTCCTTATAATAGACAATCCACAATTTGTTACACTTCAAGTTTACTTCTTTAGTACAGCGGCCGTGGTAGCCTAGTGGTCAAAGTCGCAGATTCGCGACCGGCGGTTTTCGTTGAGTCGTAGGTTCGAATCTTGATGCCACGAAAGACTCACCTTGAAGCCGGAGCTGAGGCACGTTAAACCAACCAAGAGTCAAAGTCCTCCCGTTGGTATGGTGTGGAAGTTATTAAAGGGGGATGCCAGCTCAGGTGTCGTCCTCATGTCTTGTTCGAGGCTCAAAATTACGTGGTCTGTCGCCAATAGCTCTCTTATTGCTTCTAGTGCGATGTTAATAAAACCAGCCAAACAACCGATATACTTCTTTAGTACTCATATGTAAGCATCATGAATGACAAATTGTGTGTTGTGGAACGTGAATTATATTGATTCGGTGCTGAGTTTCTATTTACACCCGAAATCATTAAAACTTTTCGCTTAAGTCTTTCTGTTAGTTCAATTATTTTTATGATTTTAAATTTATTTTTTATATAAATTTATGTCCCTAATGTTGCGTTTATTGTAAGCTTCGTTTGAATCCGCTGATTTTAATTCAGAGATTTTATTTTCTAATTCAACTTGTTTGAATTAATTTAATATTTGAAAAGAAATTATATTTCAAAAGATAATACTTGTGGTCCATTTGTTATTAAATTTAGGGTTTAATATAAATTTCAAGGATATTTTAATCTTGTATATACAACATATGTTTTTGTTTTGTGATTAAATTTCTTTATAAAAATTCTTTTTAAAAAGCTTTTAAACTGCATTGTAATATAACACCGTGATTTAAAATTATTTTAAAACTATTTACAAAATGATCAAATAAAAAAGGGCGAAATCTTCAGAATTATTTGGGATAAATAGATTATTTTAGAGTTTTTTTCAAGTTTAGAAGAAAAATCTTATCGTTTTAAAATGTGGAAGTTTAATCTTCATTAAGATTAGTAGTGCATCTAATTTTTATTTATTCACTTTATCCGGTTTCCAGTTTCACATTTAGGCATTAATCCATTGTTAGTTTTTAATAATGTTCTTTAAAATTTTATCTCTTCATGTGTTTGATACTTAGTGTCACTATTTTTCAAGAATATAGTTTTGAAATGCATTAGATTATTTATTTTGGAACCTTTTTTTTTTTTTTAAATATTTAACTTTGCTCCGTGATACTGGATTATTAAAAGTCAATTATTCAATAAACTCTGTTTTCTTAAGTATTTTATGATAGACAAAATTTGTAAATCCGTCGAAAGTCTCGAAAAATGAGCAGCATCCAAAAGCTAAAAAATAAGCGTTCTAAAGTAAATTCTCCTGTTCGTTGCGATAATCTTATTAGGCAGTGAAAAAAGCAACATGAAAACACTTCATTAAGTCTTTTCTAGCATAAACTCAAACGTTCCTTGTTTCAAATTTAGATTCGTTTGTCAAAGAGGGAAAAAAAAAAGAAAAATATAGAGGGAAAAATTCATATACATGGCTGGTTTCACTAATTAACTAACATGATATCCTGTTAGTAATAAAAATGGAAGTGTGTGTGAAAAAGATAATCTGATTTATTTTGATTTTATTATCACTCACTTTTAACGATATCAAATGCGGATTGAGAATAATTTTAAAGTGAATGCAATAGCATAAAAAAGAAACAATTTTGAAGATTTTTCTTTAGTTATGCTAATGGCGAAGAGGTTGTGAACTTTTAATGAAGTGGAATTTTATTTCCTTCGCGAAATATACTTTTCTTTAAACTTTTTAAACCAATACGTGATTCTATTTTCTTTACATTTGATGTCTCTGGTGATATAGTTTTTACATAAATAATGGTATAAAAAAGAGAGAGACGTTAGTATTTAAACTAAGTCACATAGAAGAAAATAACTGTGATTATTTGATTAATAAATGATTTACATTCAGTTTTGTAATAAATAACATTACAAGCTTCTTTTCGTATTTAAAATTATTAGCATCTCGAAATAATTCCTAATGTAATTAATTGTTTAAATTCATAAATATTCAGATGTTTTTAATCTAATCAGTATTATATTCATTATCATAACTCCATCTAAAATCCTGTTTAGAGTAACATTTAAAAATTAAATGTTTAAATTTAATTAATTCAATTACAACTTTAATAATCCTAAATAGAAGTATTCATTTGGGAAACGGAAAGAATATTCAGGTGAAACCGTAAATTTTTAATGATGTAACGAAAATTGTGGTTATAATACTTTTCATTGATTAAATACTTGTTCTAGTCAATATTTTTTTTTTAAAAAAAGTGGCTATTTGGGATAGTTTGTGCTTATATTAATATTTCTTAATATTTTACTCTATGATGTATTTATCAGAAATTTTAAATTCCCTGAGCCTTCAATTTATTTATTTACGTAAATTAATTTAATTTATTAATCAAAAGTACGTTTTTAATTTATTGAATTTTAAGAAAGACTAATCAAAAATAGTTTTTCGTATGAAAGATTATTAATTATTTTAAGACTTCGTTATTTATTTTTCTTATTCTTTTATAAAAGCATATTAATCTTATAATGGATTCTCTCGCATATTTTCCTTCAACTAATACTTTGGAATTTCAAGTGAAGTTTTTATTAATTTTATTTCTTTTTATAAATGATCCGTAACTTATGTAAATGAAATAGAAGTATCAAAGTGTAGTGAAAAGAATTGATGAGATAGCATTTATAAACTGGAGAAGAAATTAACGGAGAGATTTAGAGGTAAGAGAGAGTGATCGGAAGTTATCAATGAAGCAGTAGTATCGTGCCTAGGCTGATAATAAGAGCTTCGAGTTATAGAATTAAAAGTTGGTGAAGAAATGAATACATTAAATGAGTCGAACATATAAGTGTTGCTTACTAGTCGAGTTTGAAACTCAAACCGGACTAGTAAGGAATAGTTAAATAAATACTTATAATATTGATTTTTAGATTCGGACGTGTGTAGGAACTTAATCAACAGGTATGATAATTTAGCTTTTGAATGTCGAATATTCGTAATTATAGAATAATTTGGCTCCTTCCACTGTGTGACTTTCTTTTCGCCTAACTATAATTATTGACTATTTAAATAATGGGTAGTGATTGAAATCAAATGAAGGAAATTATCCTGAGACTTTACAATGTCTAAAAATGTTTTTTTCCCTCTTTTTTAAAGCTAAATACTCTATTACAGTTTTTATAATTTGCTACAAACTATTTAAGGGAATTACTAAATATGTTAACCCTTTTTTTATTCGAAAAAAAATTTTCTTGCAATTCTAATTTAGTTTTTTTTATGTGAGAAACTACTAATGCCATGTTTTTTCATTGTATATTGCTTAATTTTCCAATACTTTAAGTATGTCTTCATTGTGATTTGATAATTCTGATAGATTTATGTACGTTTATGTTCTTTTACTTTTTTGAAAATATACAGGTTGTTATCCAATTAAAATACTCATATGGTAAGGTGGATACCAGTAAACTAGTTAATCTCGCTATTCAATCCCAAGTTTAATAATCTATCTGAATTACTGTGATATACATTTTGATTTATCTTAGGTCTCAAATTTTTAGATCTTTTACACATGAACGGAATTTCATATATACTTTTTCATTATAATTATAAATTTCGGTTTTATAACATAATTTATTGTATATGTGTTGTGTGGGAAAGGGAGAGAGAGAGACAGAAAGAAAAATTAAAGGTATCCCCTCTTATTTTAATTAACTAATTATAAGCCTGTGTTTATTTTAATTTAAACTAGACTCACACGTCTTGTTTACCTGTTATCTTCTCAAGCCCCATTGAATGTTGAATTAACAAAATTTTAGGGAAAATCTCCTTTTCCTACCTAGATTATGAAATCTCTTGGTTTCGTCTAACTCTTTTTTTTTCCAATGACAATATCTGCATAAGACACACTACTTGGTGTGCTGCTTTTTCAAAATATAGACAATAAGTTACAAATAATAAAGTTTTTAAGCATACTTGAAATTATCATCAAAATCAAATTAATTTTACCTTGAACGACTGCAAATCCATTCTCATAATTGAGCAGCAGAACATCTATGTAATAAGATGTTATACACACACATAATACTTGTAAATAATCATGCCCAAAGCATAAAACTAGTGAAAAGAAAACAATTTCTCTGAGTATGAATATTTTGCAAGTTTGAAAGAACTGTGATACCTTTTTTGTTCTTTATATGAAAGTCACTAAGACAGTAATTCGGAGTGTCCATATAATTCAGTTTGTGTTCTTACATAAAACAGTATAATAAATATCAGTTATTTTCTAAGAGAAACTAGTTTTAAATTATCTGAAAAAAATGTGGGCAAGAACACATTAGCACCTCGTGTTGTTATTCCCATAATATCTGTTTTCTGAAATTATGTAAGAAGAAAGTCCTAAAATTATAAATATTGCTCCCACTTCGACGATATTTAAGTAGAAAAAGCCTTGATTTACAAGTAGCTCTAAGTTAACTATACTAATAACTTAATTCTTAAATGGAAAATACATGCCACTAGCCATAGACGTACAGAATAAGGTTTAGCTATCTGAATTTTAGTGTGAGCCCTTAATTTGTAAAATAAGACAACAAAATATAATACTTGGTTTCCTAGTTAATCTAAATAACGATTAAGGTACCCAGGGAGATGTAAAATTAATTAGTAATTTTGGTGTGACTGGAGGACTTTTATTTCTTCCTTTTTGAAATTTAAATGTAAATTATATTGATCTTACTTTTCATTTGTGTTGGCATGTAAGATCTCGCTCTTTGTTTAAGTATATTGACTATTGCTATGAAATAAAAAAATGTATCATATGAATTCGAAAAAAACTATGTATAATGGTAACAAATTTGATAGTTATTTAACTTGATAGGTGTTCTAAGTTCGAGATATGCTTTAACCTTAGATAGTTATTAGGAATAGCCATTCTGCTTGTTAAATTTAACTGGTGAAAGAAATTCTAACGTTATGAGGAAATTTGGTAACTAAGAACGACTCAGAGGTATCGTTTTTTGTTAACTAAAAGTGACTCGTTGTTTGTTTGTTTGTTTTTTTTAAATTTGTCTCAACCTTCTTTGAGTCTTCATCGTGTAAAATAAAATAATAAATAACAAATGCATGTAACTCTCATGATCAGTGTATGCATTAGTGATCATATATCAACATAACAATTTCGTCTCATCAGTTGAATTTTCTAAAACCGTTAATTTTTTTTGAGTTGCCAATAATTTTTTCTTGCAATGTTTTAAAACAAATGTTTCGTTGAATCTTGATTATTCTTAATTGTTAAAAAAATACATGGCACGAATCTACAAATGTATACTCTTAATTTTCTTTGCATTCAATGATATCAATCGTATACGTAATGTCAGTCGAATGTTACGATGTCAGGCAGGAGCTTTTAATTACCCATGATTTCACAGTTCATCTTTCAATCCGAAACATCCATTGAAACGTAGTTAGTTACTCGTTAACAACTCCAACACCAACCGTCAAATCTACCACGCTTCTATTCTGTCTGCATTCGAAAATGACACTCATCAAGGCCGAGATTTTCTTCCAAGCATCAACTTGGGGTAATTTCGCACCCCCTGAGGTGGCTTTTCCCGAGTTGTTACTCAGTATTTTTAGCACCGGGCTGGTTTGGTCTTTTGGGGTCATTAATCATTGAGACCTGTCATCCACAGCGATGATTTAACCGAAATTAAACACTGCAAAAATGGCCACAATCAGTGAGAAGAAGGCGGGCAGGAGCGTCATCTCTTTCCCGCTCTCAATCAATGAATTAACGTTGTCATCATTCATACTTGTTGATGGTAATGAACCCTCATTGTTCACTTTCTATCAGATTCGCGATCGAGGTGCTTTTTTTTCCCCCTTTGTTTCTCCCCGTTTGATTGGTTGTTTCAGCTTTTACACTTGGATGTCAAATGATCCATCAGTGTTGTGTGCGCGCCTATTTGAGTTCGTTAATACTTTCTAAGGTGGAACGTATTATATGATTATGTGTTATTAAAGAATGTGTAAAATAATGAAAGAGGAAGATTTGTTTAGAAAAATTCATTTTATTACTTCAGTAACCGTTGCGCTTGCGTATTAAATTCGGTAAGTGTATTTAAATAATATTCCGGATATCCACTTTCAGTTAATTGTAAAGTATTGCGTTATTAGCTCTTTTAGTTAATTTTAATTGCTCTAAATAAATGTCATTTTTAACCTTGCTTGATTAATGTGTAACAATGGTCTATCCGAAATTTTCTCTTCACTAATTTTGTTGATTTTTTATAAAATAAATGGTATAAAATATATCGACCCAACCAAATGAAACGTGATCTATACAAATTATTGAATTAAAGAACTGTAATGAACATAATGGAAGAAGCGTATACATAAGCGAACCCAAATTGGAAAAAAGAGAAGTTGGAAAGTTAAAAGTAAGAAATGTGAAGTAAATGTGTGATATTTTTCCTTCATTGTTTCATTCAACCGCCATCATTTAGTCTAATTAAATAATCAATAATTACAAGACTTCAACTGAAGATAGGTAAGAACAGAGCAAAATACTTTATTAACTACCACATAATATGTAAGGTCGTTCTGTCTCTGGAATCCTTCTTAACTCGTTCAATTCTAGTTTATAATGCTATAATAAAGTTTTAGCTTTGTTCTTATTCAAACACTTCTCGCTAACAGCCTATTTTTATATTAATATTTTAACCAGGAATCACCACTATCAAAAAAGAGTAATAAAGGTACCTCAATTCATTTGCTTATATCTATAAGCCTGTCATTATCCTCTATCTCCCTTCTCTTTCCTTTCAATTCTATTTCACTTATATATCACTCTCTCTAATTCACTTGACAACATTTCTTATGTTCATCCAATTTACCTGATCCCGTTTTATTTTCGTGGGAAGAAATTGTAATTTTATACAATTCAAATTACCAAAAAGTATTCGGGGTTGGTGAAGAGAAAATCTCGAATAGCCCATCTTCACAAGAACTTAGAAGATACTGAGTAATAGAGTGTAGAGGTAGATAGCATTGTGTGTACCTACAATTATAGGACACAGTTCTAAGATCTCGTAGTATAAGAGCTAAGGAAACCGCTTGAATCCTTAGCCATCGCAAGTTAATTCACTCTAACTCGTGTATGCAGGTAGGATTGATCTTTAATACTGAGGATGGACTGAATTACAAACACGTTGAGGTGAAACAGGCAAAGAAAGTATGTCCATAAATTAAGGAATATTAATAAATTAAACATAAAGATTATTTGCCTTCCTCTTTATTTGATAGTATAGTTAAGGAATTTTAAAATATTTGATTTATAAAGGAAAGTGAATTAAACGATAGGCATCAGGCCTGACAAATCTCCTATGAAAGCCAATAACAGGCTGATTTCGGAAATATTTCGTAATTCCTAATTATCATCAATTTGCGAAGAAATATTCGTGTGAACATGTCTAACTACTACACTTTTGACTCGGAACGACAAATCCCAGTCGTATTTAAAATGCAGTCGCCTCCCTAATCAATTGGTAATATTAGAATCAACAATGTAACATGCTAGCGACATTATTAATATTAAGAGACATAATCAATCAATAAATAGCCAGTCCAGAAATTCTTTTAACTACTTTATTTTAGCTTTAGAATAAGCACTATCAAAATGTATTACTAATGTGGAGCCTTTACTTAACCGTAATCTTACCCGAAGATGATAATGGAGAATTCTATTTACTCTGTGACGACCTTCCTTCATTATTTAACTCTATGGCCATCTTAAATTCTAATTAAATAGTCAATAGGTCCGATGCTCCAACTGTGAAATTACACAAAAGGAAGACAACACAGTATATTATCTACCAAAGGATATTCTAGATCACTCTCTCTCCCTTTTAACTCCGTTAATCCCAGTTTATGTTCAAATAATAAAGTCTTAGCTGTCAAATCACTTATTCTGATTTAAACACTTCTCGATTGTAACAAATTTAACTCCTATTATTCTGATCAGAGGTTACTTTCAATTACTATCGATATAAACGCTTAATTACGATTATTCATTCCAATCTATAACATTTATCAGTTTGTCCTTATCTTCTATCTCCTTTTCCCCCCTTTTCAATTCTATTTTACTTATATATCGCTATCTCTAATTTAATTTGCTACACTACTTATCATCATCTAATTTACCTAATCACGATTCATTTGGGTTGACCAGGAGTTGTAATTTTATGCAATTCAAATTATCAAAAAGTGACCGAGGTTAGTGAAGAGAAAACCCCGAATAACCCGTTGTCAAAACCTAAATAACAGCAAAGAGTTGTATTTACATTCCACGTATTTCAAGTAAAGTTCTGCTCATGAAAACAAAAATAAATTGCGTAATTTCTTCATTGCTCGCTTTCTTTTAGTGGTGTATATCATAATAACGTATTTACAAGTAAAACTATAGAAGTGGCCTCATAACCTGAAAAAAGAAGTGTTTTGCAAAATACTAAATTTAGTAGTGAGAATCTAAAGTTAAATCCAAAACACTTAAAACCTTAAAAAGGAAAAATAGTACTAACAGCTTAATGTTTTTTGTTTTTTCAACTTCGCTATGGCCGTTAAATGTTCCATAAATTATGAAAATCCCATATCTGTGGTGAATAGCGTTCTTTTTTTTCCTCTAAAATTCATTTAGAACATTTATTAAAGAATAAATAATTATAATACTATTAATGAAATATTGTCTAAAAGCCTAGATTAGCTGTGATTAATTTGAATACATTTACAGTCTACTTTAAATTAGAACCTAACTACAGCTTAGTTCCCATTGCATCAAAAGTATTATGTTTCATATCTTATCCAATGACAAGTCTAATGTGACTTTGATAATACATATTTTTATTAAAATGAATTTCGATGATAACTTATTCTCTCAGTATATTTCCACAGGCAATTCATTTGGTAAATATAATGACCTACCTCCAAAAAGGCAACTGTACCGAATGGCCCCAATATCAAATGGCAATAAATTTTGATTTCTATAAAGTACTTCAGTGAGGTGACTAAATATGTGTGTATAATAGTTATTATATGGAAATGGGCGTAGAACAATGAATCATTTTAGAGCAAGTCTATTGCGCTTGTAATAAATATGGATGTGCAGGCCATGGCAAATACTTTATTCATGTATAATGTTAATTTCATCACTTTAACTCTGCATAATTTGTCTGGACGGCTTAGAATTCCATGTGAAAATGGCAGTGAGAAAAGACTGCTCAAATCACACCTGCAGTCTTATGAACAATTAATTAAGTTAAACTGGAGCATCTCTTAAGTTCTGAGATATTATTCAGAGCATGGACTTTATTTCGATGCTAATTGAGGTTGTGGAGTTCTCCTGAAGAAAGTTAAATCGCGAAAAAATGTCAAAATAGATGAAATAGTCAGATTTAGAATAAATAATTATCATTTTTTTTATTTAAAAATATGGAATATTTTACAGTGGAGAATTTTCTATTATGATTACATGACATTACAAGTAAGAAATTGAATTCTTGAAAACTGTATTAATTCTCTAATAATCATAAATTAACAGAAGGACTTTTTTTATGTGGTATTTAGGAATCTAAAAATTTATCATAAAGGTTAAGTAGTCTTACAGGTTACATGTCAACAAATATTAAAGAAATTTACCTTAAAATTATTAGATGTCTCCCATTTTAGGCTATCTCCCCAAAACGGTATGAAATCAAACCTTTTTAATATATTACCTTTCATTTGTACCAAAAATTATAAACACAAACATTGCAATAACTTTACTACTTTAAATGTAATTACTAGAGAGGTTATTTAAACAATAATTTACAATTATTCGAAGAAATAGAATGATTATTTTTGAACTTAAAGAATGTTCGATATATGTTTTAATGGACCTCTTTAGAATGGCTTCAATATTCTCTAAGACCATTCTTAAATAATACTCATATTGAATAAGGTCACACATTTCATAGCCGATGATGTTCAAGTTATTTTCTGGAGATTTAAGTTGTTACGGGTTCTCACGTGCTTTTTCCTTTGACTAACATTTGGGCCCACTTGATTACGTTATTCGAATTGAGAACCTTGACTTGTGAATGTTTCGCGCGTGAGATCTGTAAATTAGCATTACTATATAAGAATTGTAGTGAATAGGAAATTATGAGATAGAGATATTAGAGTGGTAAAAGGAGTCAGAGAAAGCAGCAAAATTATTGAGCACAAGACACAGGTGCAAGAAAATGTGAAGTAATATTCTAAAAAACGATAGTTGATTCGGGTCCTATTTCTAGAAGTATATTTCATTTGATTCTAGTTTTGTCGTTACTAAGAAACGTAAGTAGAATTTTTAATTGTAATCTTTGTCTTATAAGAAGCGATTTAATAAACGCCCCACATTCGTAATGCAAGTTAATTTTTAATCATTCTAAATGCTGGAAGAGATTTAATTAGATTTTATAGACAGACTCTTTTTTTTTTTTTTTTCTTGACTGATTATCAACTACGTATTAATGATTCTAAACGATAATAACGAAAATCATGGGTGTTACAAATTTACTAAAAATCTTCATTACGATAATATCAGATAAATAATATTTTTTAATAATTTTTAGTTTCGGATGCTTGCAGTGACCTGATCCACAAACGTAGAGATATTTATGTTGAATTTTGTATTCTTGAAAATTCGACAAAACAAATTTGATTTTTTTCACAATTTGACTTTCAGTTCGTTTGACTGATTACTTGGGGATTGAATGGTGAATGAAATTTATGGAACATATCAAAACTAAGGAGACAATTGCTTACAGAGGTAAAAAACACACAGTAGGGCTCGATAATCATCCTAAGTGTTCTTATTTAGAGAGAAAAAAAAGCAAAAAGAGTTCTCAAAATCAAGAGAGCAACTCATAAGCAGCTCCTTTTCAAACGAAAATACACCAGGCGTCATGGGGGTTTGCTTTAATAAGCACCACTGGAGATAATTTTAAGACTTTGGTTCACTAGAGGTACTGTGGCACATTCTCTGTGTGCTCGGAAGGGGGATAAAAGAAATTTGTTCTACTGCATAAAATATCAAATGTCCTCCATTAAGTCAATTGCGTCGAATGAGTGAGTGAAAGAAGAGCTTATGGCACAAGAGCCAAATCTGGTTAAGCTGCGCCAAGCAATGTGTATCTATGATCTAGATGTTAGAGAAAGAAAATTGAAGAAAAATTTAAAAATGGTCGATCACAAGTAGGATCGAATATAGAGTAAGATTGTTAGGTTATTCTGGAGGTGCGTCACTGGTGTTTATCAAAGGCATTAAACTTCTTTGGGAAGAAAAGATCACTAAGATTGCTCTGAGACATAATTTCCGTGCTTACGTAATACCCGAGGGATCAATCGTATCGAGTTCTCTATCATATAGTTTTGCAATAAATTTATAATATTCTCTGATACATTTACTAGACACCATCCGAAAATCTGGGAAAAGAATATAATACATCAGTAAAAAACTGTATGGAACGACTATTTTTTAAAAATAGTTGTAGATTTGATTACATTTAAGTTTCCCTCAAAAAGTTTTTTTTTTTTTTTTTAATTTTATGAATTAAAATATATTTGTTTTAAATTTGAGAGAGATACACAAATATTCTAAATCTGTGCTTAGAAAATGTATTTATTTCAATGTTTTAATTGAAGGATTTTATTTGATAAATAGAGCTTAAGTTGACATAGATTTGATATTTATTATCTCATAAATTATATAAATTTCAGAATTCTAAGAATTATCTACCAATATAAGGCATACAGAAGAAGATTTATAGTCTGCCATTATTATTATTGTTATTTGTAAAATATAACGGAGCTTTTTCTGAAGGTTCAGAAAAACCATATAATTGAATATATATTGTTCAATGTATTTATGATAAAAAAGTTCCTTGATTTAGAATACGTATGCTTTCACACATAACTTTCAAATTCTTTTACATCACTTTAAAAATAGGCATAATGAAACTAACAGCTTTTACAAATTTAATAAAACTGTTATAAAGAAATCTACTATTTGAAAGAAGCGCCTTAAAAGAATGCTAAACCATCATTAAGTAAAACTACAGCAGAAATTTTAAAAAGTAAGCAAGAATTTTTAAAATATTGAAACATTATAATAGATAGTATAAAAAAAACTTCTATTTGAGACAATAAAAGAAAAAAAAAATGTTCCAGTGAGCTTAATATACCTGTGTGAAAAGCGATTAAATATTTACAACTTAAAGCATAATTGTCTCACTATTTGTAAATGATATTTGTTTTTCTTCATTGAATATAAGATGAAAGTAGTCATGTAAATATAGATTTCTGTAAAGAGTAAACTTCTTTCTTTTACACTTTATCCACGAATTGAAAAAAAAATGTCGGTGTAATAGTTAATACTATTGAAGCTTACTTAAGATTCCAAAGCATTTATTTTTATTTTTATTTCAATATTTTTTAAGAAAATTGTACAGTTAAAGTAAAGCACCTGATGCGTTCTCAGATAGTATCTCGTATTTCTGGAAAATAACACTCTGACCTTGAAATCTTTCTCAGACACGTATGAAAATAAATGCATGGGAAAGAACTTTCAAAATCACAGTGATTCAGCAAAAAGGATAGCCGACTGTGTAATTATTTCGATAAAAATCAGACAAGAACTATCCTGTACGATAACCACCATTGAAATTTGTAAAAGAAAAAAAAAGTTGAATATAGGCGTTGTTCGCCTGAATTTATATTAAACTCTATTATTTTTATCACTTGGATATAAGTTCTTCCCGTGCTTAAACTACATAATTATACTTAAAAAAACTAATAGAACTTTTAGAATAAATTATTTTCCATGGTAAGTTTTCTGTGACAAATATTTTTTATATGTACAATCTCAATGTCATATTTTTTTATAAAAAAAAAATTGCTAATTATTATTTTTTTAAATTTCAACTACAAATTAAATAAAAATTACAAATTGGTACATGAAATGAAAAAAAAATAATAAAATTTCTCGATTATAAAAAGTGATGAATAATTTTCACTGCAAATGAAACAAATAGACCAAGAAAAACGCTGAAATAATTTTCAATATTTGGAAAAATAAAACCATTAAACAATTATCCTAGATTTCGCATGACAAAAGGAAATAAAATTATTTAACGCTTTACATATTTTTAAATTCTAATCGATTGATTGCGATTGTTTATTGATGTCTCACTAAGAAAAGACATTAGGGTTGTTGGCGACGGATCTTGTAATTTCAAATCTTGGACGAGAACCAAGGAGGACATTTCAGTTGGCGCCTCCTTCACCAAATTTCATCACCTCAAAGGGAAAACTTGGAGCCTCGACCAGATTTAACATAGATCATCGCCTCTACATGGCTGGTCGTTAATAACTTCAGGACTCGAACCCACGACTTGGCCGGAAGTCCGTGACCTGGACCACTAAGCTACTATGGCCACTAAATTTGTATCAAGGTTGATTTTTTTTAATAATTGAAAGCAATGATAGTAACAAGTATGAGTGAGTGAAAGTAGGTTCATAGTACAATAAAAGGACCGAACTTGACTATACTGCACCAAACCTAGTGCGATTGTGATCTAGATGCAAGAAAGATGGTAAGAAAAAAGAAAAATTGGTTGACAAGAAGGAGGGTCGAAAATAGAGGATTTCTAGCCTAACTCGGTGTGTTCCCTATGTTTACCAAAAACAATAAAACCTATATATATATATATATATATATATATATATATATATATATATCATCAGGGTGCCTCGGAGTCATCATTTCCGTATCTACTTAAAGAAGGTAAAACCCTGAGAAAGATGATAGTTACAAAGATAGATAAAGAAGTCTGTCGAATGAATACGAGCATGGAAGTCCAATATGGAGGTTGTGTCGCTTTGAATCGTCATAATCATGACGAGATTACTGATTAAACATCCAATTTCTGGAAGACTTGGAAATGATTCTTGAGAAATTCAAGAGATTTTTATAGCTGTTTACCGAGATAATTCTCGGAAAAAAAGCCACCTGTTTTCAAAGAGATAAAGTTATTCATTGAGGGCCAAAAAGATTGCAGGGATTATTCAAAGCCATGACTATCTTCGTTGTTGAGAAAAACATTGAATGTATGAAGACTCTTGTCCTTGATAATCGGCAGATAACAGTTCAAATGATCCCTGGTGTACTAAATTTAACGAAATCTATGAGGAGATCATCAAACGGTTTGAGGAAAAATGTGTGTCGAATGGTTCTAAAATTTGTGTCATAGTGAGGGAAGGCTACTGCATGACGTCAGTGCTCCACCATATTTTACAGTGATTGTTCATGAGTTTCTGCAAAGAAATTTTATCACAGAGTTTGATCATCCTCCTTATTAGCCGGATATGTTATTTTTTCATGTTTCTTTAAAATAAATAGTCATGGGACGGCACCTTTGGGACGTTTGTGAGAACGGTTAAGTGAGAACCAATAAGGCAGCTGAAGAGCCTAACTCTTCTGGACTTACAAGAATGTTTCGGCAAACGGAAACAACCATGAGACAAGTGCATTGCTTCAAATGGAAAGTATTTTTAAGGGGGGGGGGAAATATTTTACCGTACATTTTGTTTTATAAAGTTGTAACCTCAGCTCGCGTATTTATTGGACAAATTATGTTGATATATTAATATCTTAACTCAAAATTTCATACAATTATATATTAAATTTCATACAGTGATAATATCTTGCAGAAGTTCGAAAAATTCATTACTATTTGAATCCGTATCCAAAAACTCTTTAAGCAAAGCAAGGATAAAAAGTTTTAAAACTACTTTGATAAATTAAAAATGTAATGTGGTTTCATCAAAAAAAAATGTAGCATTTTTTTAATTTTCTTTTCCGTCAAATCTAATAAATATAATGCACCTGAATTGTATTTCAGGCAATTATTTTACTTTCCTATAATATTTCACTTCAGGTTTTTTATAATTTTCTCTACAACACAACCCTACAAAATTGTATATAAACTTTACATAATATTAAATTCATACAAAGGAGTGTGTTTTACCCGAAATATCCAATTATTAAAAAATGCGCTTTGTGAACTAGTTGGCTATAAAACTTGGCATAGAAAGAAGATTTAGAGATACCAAGCCATAATCCAAAAGGATAAGCGCATATCCATCCTTATGCCAAAAATCTGAACATAACGTGACGAAAGCTTTTAAAATCCTCCTTTTTTCGATCAGTTTTTAAAATTGAGTTGAACACGAGGGAAAAAAAAGATATTCGACATTTTACTTCCTTCAAAGGAATATATATCCAGATAAGCTTCGCAAAAAAGAACTTTTAGTAGAGTCATAAAAGTTTATAGCTATTTCAAATGATTTGATATTCTGCTGCATTAAACAGCAGTCAGTCAAGCTCAACGTCGAAATGAGAAATTCATACGAAAAGATCGTCGAACACTCGACGTTTAACTATTCTTCGAATACATTAATGGGTAAAGATGTTTTCTTCCTGCTCTCCATAAATCATAGCTTCCATTTTAAGTGTATTTGCTGCTAGAGAAATGAATATGTAATCCTCATCAGGTATTTTGTCTTCATATTTCATTCAGTAATTCAATTAAAATTGTAAGCAGGATTCGACTTTTTTTCCCCTTCATTTTAACCAGCTTTCGTTTTTGAAAAATGAAAAAGAGAATTTAGGGGGTTTCTTAAAAAAATTTATTTTTCCTTCTTTTCAGGTTTCCTATATAATAAATTATAAAGCATGCGTGAATAATGTCATTGGATAAATAGAATATTTAAGCAAGGTAATGCCTCACATAATTTATTCATCCGATCGAAACTATGTTAATATCTAATGAACTCGTACTGAGGGAGAGGCTTTAAAAAAAAGGTAGCTTATATCAACTCTATGAAAATAATTCGATCGACAGTGTATTTTTTTAATGTGGTTGCCTGAGAAAGTGAAGTTAGAATAAAGCCGAATTCTCATTTAATTTGAAAAATATTTGGATAATTTTGTGTTGTTCACCATAAATAGGTAGTCGAAATATTATATTTATTCTTCAGTAAAACATTTTGCTAATTTTCTGTTGCGAAAATATTTATGCATTGGGGAAATTTCTATTAAATGAGGACTACTTCTAGCATAGTGACTGCGGTAACAAAGAGGTCATGGTCGCTGGGGCGTTGTTTTCGTTGCGTCGTGGGGGATCTGATATCATTACATATTCACCATGTAGCTAAGTGAGATACGTTAAATCTGGTCGAAGTCCCAAGTCCTGCCATTGGCATGGTGTGGAAGTTTGAAGAGGAAGATGCCAGCCCAGGTGTTGTCCTCATTACCTGATTGAGGTTCAACATTATGAGGTCGTCGCCAATAACTCTCGTGTTGCTTTTCTGTGCAACGTCACTAAACAATCAGATCACATAATAAAATCAAGAGATTTCCAATTTTTTTTAAAATAAGTGGTAATTATCTAATTAATTGTTATTTCCTCATAAGATATCAGTACAATTTTGGAATCAAAATTAGATACTGATATCTTTATTGGAAATTACATTCATTTCATTAAAAAAGTTTTTCTTTATTGAAACTCGTTTCTTATTTGATATCTGTTGCTGATTCGAGATTTCATTTCTCGGGGCAATTTAATGCCTGACATAGATCGAAGAAGGTCGTGGGTCCATTGCTTAAAAAAGCGAGATAAGGGGTTGAAGAATGTGATCGAAAGCTTTGTGCCATTCCTTGATGATTCGCTCATCAATCACTCTAAGCGTTTTCAAAGCTTCCAGAAGGGTGTGAGAGAGAAAAAAGAGATTTAACTCGACCCTCTTCTCAACTGTCTTGACTTCTGGTTGCTTTAATTACCACATTTTTCCGGGAAATATTGAAAGTTTGGCTGAAGAGAGTTCCAAAAGCAATTGTTTGACTTGAAGCGTGAAAATGTATGCACTTAATGGCCTTGAAGTTACCGCTTTAATGAAGAATTACTAAAAGTGGAAATCTATTGTTTTCTTTGTCAGTGATTCTTCTTTTGATAACTGTTTTTGAATTTTGCTTGAAACCTTAAATGACTTGAGAACGATTTCTTGAAATATTCTCTTTTTTAGAAGCATCGTTATTGAATGATTGTTTAATTAGCACAGAAAAGGCTAGTGTTATTTTTGAACCTCTAGTTGAGACACTGCTGAAAATTAGTAATTTATATAACAAATTTGTTTCACGCTAAAAAAGGAGTTTTACTGCCCTAAATATCATTTTTACTAGAAATTATTATTAGGACGTATCAGTTTTTATATTGTATTGAATAATTTGAATAACTTTTTTTATATAATCAGACGTTAAAAATCCAGTACATGGATAAACGAAAAAACAAAGTTAAACTTGATAAAGTTTATAAATATCGTTCTGTACAACACATTGCAAAGAACAGAAATCGTCAATTCTTTTCTTTGCAATGCATTAAATAGAGTTTGTTTTAAGTTAATTTGCTATGTATTACGTGATCTATTACTAAAGTCCCTATGTTGGCTAATAATGGTTAATCAGTGTAAAAATTATTTGACTTCAAAACATTCCAAGTAAAACTATCAAAAAGTATTCGAAAATCTTGAAGCAAAAAAAAAAAAAAAATGGCTGCCTCTCGAGAGTCTTAAAACTTTGAATAATTTTATTCATTTTTAGTAATTCATTGATTCTTGATTACATATCATTTAAGATTATGCATCAATCGGAAGGTAAATAAAATACTTCTAATTTTTATATATGTTTTATTTCATCAATGGCCTCGTTATGACGTTCATAAATAATCAATCAATCAATACAATAAGAAACCCAGGAAAAACTTATTATTGTTTTAAAATATTTCTGAAAATTAAATTCTCTACTGATTAAATTAGGCATCTAAGAACATACTCAAAAACTTTTTCTGTAAAATGTAGATCAATATCTGTTATTTCAATAGGTTTATTAAATTTCTTATATTTGTTGAAATATTATTATAGTTTACTTATTATATTTTATGTTGGAGTAAATGCATATGTAAAGTAGGGTGCTAAATCAGATGTTGATTTCGTCATCTGAGAGAGGTTCGAAATTGCGAGGCATATTGGGTGTAGTTAACAGATATTTCTATATTCAAAAATAAACAATCTCGATAGAGTTCAATTGCAACAATTACAAATAAAAAGATTTTAAATAAATCTACGCAAATTTTTGCAAAGATCGGATTTAGCTACATTTCTTAAGAATTCGAATACTTATTCGAATTACTCAAATAAATATTAGAATTAAGGTAAACGATAAAATATTGAAGTTGATTGTAATATTCTTCTTCGTATATTAAAGCTAAATCAAGCAATAAATTATTAATTGAATATATTTTAAGCTAAATATAAAAATACTTAATTTTTATATATGTTTTATTTCAACCCGATAAAAAAATACGGATAAATTAATTGACATATTTTTGAAATTAAATTCATTGCTAGTGAAAGCAAGCATCAAACATTTACGCAAGAAAACTTACGATAAATATATTTAGGATAAATTTTTATAACATATTTTTAAATATTAAGTTCATTTGAGCTGAAAGTAGGTATCAAACATATACTCAAAAAACTTTTCCGATAAAATTTTGAAAAGTGGTCGAGTGACCACTTTGTGGTTGACTAAAATAGCCCCTTTGAGAGTTAAAAATAGAATTATCAGCACACAGCCGCACAAAATCCACACTTTTAATACCTGCTTGAATTTGACAAAATATATAATTTTGTAACCTACTTTTACTTCATAACGTGTAATTCTTTTTTATCAGACGCAAGGCGAATAATTCAAAATATTAATGCAGTCAGCTTCGATATTTAATTATTATATATGGCATTTTGCATGTTTTTAACTATTGATATTTTGATTGTTCAGGATGTTAATAAGCAATTAAAGTGAAACCACTATAAAACTTCTAAGGATTGAAGATACTTTAGATTGGAAATTTCCAGTGTTGCTTATACCATCACTATTTCAAAATTCACTAAACAGCGCTGAAACTTTTCTGATGAAGAGATTATTCTAAAAGTAAGCGTGATACAACATTTGGAAAAGGATAAAAATTCTACATTGTTAAAATTTTCAACGCAAAATATCACAGAACCTCAATAGTTATATCAAATTTGAAGATTATCAAACTTTTTCTTTAAGGTAATGAGAAAGGAAAAAATATTTATTCACAACAACTTCTTTTTTAATAGATTTATTTTGCTAATATTTCAATAGTTTTTTGAGATTTTTATTTTTAATAGATGTATTTTATTCAATGAAACAAAGGCTAAACACTCTTATAAAAAGTTTCGTTTAGATAGTTTGCTATTTGTTTGATTAGCAATTTTTTATGAGTTAAAAAGAATATATATATATATATGATATTTATTTTATAATTTTTTGAATAAATGTTGACTTATTTAAATTTTTAGTGGAGCTAAAGCAAGTATAAATTTATAGAATTTGTTCATAGACCAAGCATATAAAATTGAACAAAAGCATGAAAAGTTAAACATATCTTAAGAGATTTTAAGTAAATGAATTCTTAATTTTTTGAAATATTTAGAATATATCTTAATTTACTTTGCCTAACAAATGTCTAATTTAATGCTAAATATTCTGTTTAATGATATTTTATCTCCTAAAAATTAAATTTTCAAAAAAAATTGTAACTAAATATAACTAAGTTTAAGTTAAGTAGCCTAGTGGTTATGGTCATGGATTCGCGACCGGCAATGTTTCCGTCGAATCGAAAGTTCGAGTCCTGATGCCACTAAAGACTCACTTGTAGCGCGGTTAATGCACGTTAAATCTGTCGAGACTCCAACACAGAATTACAAGCAATACGTTATATATATAGTCTCCTTCTATTAATATCTTATGAAAATTTCTTTCAAAACATCTCAAAATCTGTTCAAAATCAAGACCTGTTACAGAAGAAAGATTTTCAAATTCGTCTTTCGGCATTTCTTTCTTTCAATTTATTTGTTTTACTGTAAGATAGTGGTTAAAAGGAATTTAAATGCAAAATATTGATTTAATGATTTCCTGGGCCAACATATTGTTATTTGTTAGCAATATTTTTTAAAGTCTTTAAAGTTTCTCTGCAATTGTTTTTCCATATTGAGACTACATGTGTTTTTTGTCCAAGGCAAATTTAGAGGGCATTGAAAGTCAATTGCCGTCCCCCTGAGTAATATTCACAAGAACACCCTGAAAAGTTTAATTAATGCAGAAAGTAATCGTGTGTGAACGCATGTTTCATCTAATAGTTCTAAATGTCTTTTAAGCAATATCAGTCAGCATTAAAAATAGGGATGGTACATTATTGTTTGTATTAATACCTTTTTTGACTAATACTGTATTTACCTTTCATTATATAATACAGGATGTTTCACCTAAAAAGGGCGCCCTCGAATCACAAATTGAAAATCTGACTAATGACCTCCAAAATTGGAAAACTACGAATTACATAATTGATTTGAAAAAGAGAGAAAAAGAAAAGAGGAAGTGATAGGTAATTTTTAGAAGACGGTAGTAGACCAAAAAAGATTGAGAACTTGTGATCTAGAGAATGGAAACCCAATTTATCCGTCGTTTTCTTCTATTAGTTATGACTCAAAATTATTAAGACAATCACAAGATTCCATCGAGAAATTTTCTTAGCGTTATAATTCAACTAAATGTTTTGAAAAGCTCTCCAAAAATGTTCTCATTTCCTTTATTTCCTGTACCTTCCGCCAGTTTTAACTCAGAAGTGTCGCTTGCAATGCAAAAGAGAGATGTTAGTCTGAAACCGACAAAAGATCATGGTCTATTTTGTCAGCAGTACGTAAAACAATTAAAAGAATTTATTCATGTACAAACTTTCTCAAGTAATAAACTCCTTAGTGGCCGTATTAAATCTTCATAAAATTCCACTATCTAAATGGGTTTTAGATTCAAAGGTAATATGCATACAACTGAAAATTTAATGATGAATTTTTAATGAAGCATTACGCACGAGAGAACTGTAAGTTTAATGATCTTCTCATTCCAAAAGTCAGCATTACTTTTCTAAATTTCCAAAGTAAAAGAAATAACTTCTGTGTTTGTAAAGAACCAGTGTGCCTTTTCCACGAAAGAAAGCCGGAGCACTGAAACCGTAAAATAGACGCATTCACAACATAAAATCTTGCATTGCATCACTTAACTTTAAAACGAGTGCCGCGTTTTTGAACTGTCCTACTTCGTTAAAGGAACTAGTGGCAAGCACTAAATTCAAATTCATCCTTGCCCACTTTCAGGTTGCGCTTAAGTGTAATTAGTTGCATTAGTTTCTCTCAGATCTCTCTACGGAGAGGGTATAAGATGTAGAAGGACGGTCTAATTTAGTAATTAAAACGCCTCGTTAAGACGACGCTACCAGAGTTGTTAAGAGATGCAAGAAACTTGTACGACCTGGATGGACCTTCTGCTCTCGTGAGGGTAAAGAAAGGTTTTACGACTTTGCCATTTGTTTCGAAATCATAAGTAGATTACTAAACATTTTTTGAAGAAAAAAATGTGAATGCCTTTCATTCAGTTTTTGTCTTATGCGACAATGTTAAAGCAAATAATTTTTTCAAGTGTGCTTACATTGAGATGTGCATTGTGAGGTGAAATTGTTGAATCGACAGAAAAGTCTAACGCATATTTTTGAAATATGTGGTTGGTAAAAAAGTGTTATTAAAATTCTTTGTTTTAAACTTTTTAATAGAAAGATAATGAAATACAATAAATTTTATTACCAATCATCAATAAAATGAAATCATAACGGTCGCAGTCAGACAAACGAAGATATATCTTTACATGCACTTTATTTCTGATATATATATTAAAAATAATTTCTTTATCTCAGTGTGTGCGTATTTATCTTAAAGATCATGCTCCTCTTGATATTATTTAATGTTATCATGAAATAATTGGCAGTCGTAACTTTCAATTAATCTTGATATTTATTAAATGATTTTTGACAAAATGATATTTTTTAAGCTATGACGAAAGCACAGCGAGTGAGGTTGCATGTCTGAAGCAGCAAGTATCATTATGAAAAAGAGAAAGCGGTAGCTGGCGTGAAAGTTTTTTTTATCTCAGAAAAAGAAAATTTTCCCTAATTATTGCTGTTTCAGCAGTTAAACTAAGGCTCATGAGGCTAAAAATTAAACAAAATATGTGCGATTCTTGAAATTACAGTACTTAAATGTGGACGTCAAAATAGTTTTAATTTTAAAAGGATTAGTGTCAAGAATTTTTAATCAAAAAAAGAAGATTAATTTGATTAATAACACACACACACACGCATATATATATATATAATACATGTATAAAGTGTGCTATTTCTGACGAAGAGCACACGCTTCATTCCTCAAGTGTGTGTAAAACAACCATGTTCTCCCGTTCTTTTTTAGGTATCGTAGCCTAGTAGGCATAGTCACGAACACGTGGCCTGCGAAGTTTTCGTCTAGTCATAAAATCAATCCTTTATGCCACGAAAGGCCTGCGGTGAGCAGGACTGATGAACTTTAAAATTGGTTGAAGTCTTAAGTTACCTCAATGATGTAGTGTGGAAGTTTGGAGATGGAGGTGCCAGCTCAAGTGCCGTCCTTTTGACTTGAATGAAGATAAAAATTACGAAATCGCTCTCTTGTTGGTTCTCAGTTCGACATTAATAATAATCACTCACATTAATGAACTTCCGAAGACACTCTCTACCGTAAGAACACAGGACAATATAACATTCTATGAATCATAACAAAAGCTGCGGTAGCTTTATGGTCATAGTTCTAAGTTTCATGACAGGTAATATTTAAGTAGGATCGTGAATTCTAGAAAAACCATCTAACTCCTTCTATAGTGTGATGTAGAAATTAAAAGAGAGAAATACAAGGCCTTTTCCTCTAAACATATTCCGCATTTAAGAGACCCTTTGCCATTAATTTTTGTGTAGTTCTAGAGTGGTTTTAGTTAAAAGTTTAAAATGAGCCGTGTCAAAAATTGTATCCGAGAAGCCTCGACAATTTCGTTGTAGAGGCGTGGCTTAGTGACAGAAGAGTCTAAGGTTTAAATATCGATTCCATTAAATATTGCCATGTAACTCTTAAGGGTGGGGTGGGAGAACTTCAAGTCCCGAAATCCAACTGGAAACTGGAGTCTTCAAGTGGAGTAATGTTGAATGTTCTACAGGACACTACGGGGCCAAAAATCACCGTAGTTAACTGGCTTTTGCTCAAAATTACGAGGTCTGTCACCGGTATCCCATTATAGGGTTCTAGAGTAACAGTAATAAAACAAAATACGCAATGATTTCGAAGTGGAAGGAACATAGAGATATTTCTTGAACATTCACGAGAACGAACACGTTCTAGGAAAAGTAATTAACTGTTCTATAATTCAATAATTATCTTGTCATTAATTACCCTATATTATGCAAATGTTAAATGCAACAAGCACTAAATGTTATCTATATTACTAAATTTGATCCAGAAATAAATTGTTGTAAATAGCAATACTATATCATTTCATGTAACGCAATCTGCCCTACTAGAACAGTTACATGACTATTTCCAAGATATTCTAGAAGTAGATCATTTTCTTTCGGGGATCCTCTAGGATGACATCTCTCCTTTCCATTCAATAGACGATGTTTTTTCACTAGAGATTAACGCAGAACCACTGCTGGACCATTGCCAGTTGCCTAGTGGGACAAAAATTCCACTAATCCAATCATTTATTTAAGTGTCTGAATGGGAATAGGCTTACATTTTTTTTCCCAAATTTTATCCTTTTGCCTTGAGACCTGATCCTGAACCTTAAGTCCTTTGGATATTGTTCAGAAGGTGTTTTTGCTGTTAGATTTATTTCTAAAAATTTATTACAAAGAATCTTGCCTTTATGAGCACATCATCAAGAAATGTATAAGAGTAATATGATGCTATAAAAGTAAACAAAGTTATAAGCTATTACAAAGTAATTATTCGAAACATTTTCACTTCACATTTATGTATACGTTTGTTTATTTTTAAGAAATATTCATTAGTACATTGTTTTTAATGAGTAATTAAATCTATTTATTATTACTTTTAATCATTTTATGTTTGTTGTTGTCTTGTAATCGTCCTTTTTGCTTATGCTTTGGTTTCATTTAAAGTTATTGAAATTGTTTTTTTTCCTCAATAAATGAAATGAAGCGGTTTTTTTTCCTATTTATAATAAATCCATAGCTCCATTAGATAAATCATATTCCAAAATTTATTGGTTCGTTATTTCTTTCATTTTATAATTTGTGATACATTTTGAAAGTTTTCTATTTTTCTTATCATTGTCTGGAACTGTTATATTATGTAAAATTTTACAGAAACACACAAATTTCATAAAAATACTTTTTTTTTTGTTTTGTTTTGTTGCAAAGATACTCCCAATGTAAGAATCCTTCTTTAAATGTGATACTTTTTAATGTTTCTCTCAGAAAAATTAAAAATTGTTAGATTATATTTTTAAATTTTTTTTATTATTTTTTAAATATTATTTCTTAATGATTTCATGAAATTATGTTAAGGAATATTGCAATGAATTGCATAATTTCATGTGAAACTTTTTCACCTTTAAATTTTGTATCATTAGCTATATTTTGTGAACAATTGCTCCCATCTAATTCTCATAAAAATACACAATTTCAACAATACTAGTTTAATTTTAATTAATAATTTTATAAAAGGCAAATTTCTTTTATTAATTCTAGAATATTTCATATACACGCTATATTCTAAATTTTTTTCCCTTGTAAAATTCTCAAATAAACTTACCGCTTTAGATTAACTTTAAGAAATGTTCATAAAAAACGTATTGGGGGGGGGGACTTTTTTTTCCGGCTTTAGCGGCATCAGAAAGTCGCAAGACATTAAAAAAAAACTTCATATCCACTTGCAAGAGAAGGGAGAAAAAATACTACTTTAGGCGTTAGATAGAAAATTTTCTCTAGTACTGCACGCAAGTTTTGATACTCTTTACGATACTTACTTCAAAACAACTTCGTCTCTTTCTTCCTGGCACTCTTGCTCATTTAAATACACAATAGATGATTCTTTGTCAGTCAAGAATCATGTGACGGTAAAAGAAAAAGCGTCAGAGTTATTTTTTCCCTCTTTTTTGCATTTATATTCTTATTTCCCGAGCTTTATACATTTTTCCCTTTACATGAGGATTTTCGACTAGTGGGAAGACTGACATTTTACGAGTGAATCTCTAAAATTTCATGCACCTCCCTCCTCAAGAAAAATCATAAAAAATGTAGACAGAGAAATAAAAATAACGGCCAGAAAATATAACCCTGTAGTCATATCTCAGTCTGAAAAACTGCTGGGATCATGTGTTCTTCAATACTGGCACTAGTATCATAAAAAAAAAAACTGAATAATTTCCCTTTCCCCCACCCGCCTTCATTTTTCCCTATCCAGATCAAGAAAAAGGGAAAGAGGGGGAAGAGGAATATATTTTCGAATAGAAAAGCAACCCAAGCGAAACAATCCAATAGAATATTTCTAATATTTTTTCTTGTGAGTAATTTTATTTATTTTTTTTTCTTTTCCTTACTAGTGCAGCAAACAAAAAGAACCCAGGATACCTGTCAGCATAGGAAAAAAATATGAAAAATAAACTTTTCTCTATTTCACAAACTTCAAATATATTTTTTTTTATTTTTGAATTAAAATTTTCCTATAGTGTGCTATTCTGCTTGATTGCATAAAGTTGTATCACGAAGTTCTCTTAAAATGTTGTTTCTTTACTCTGTATCTACTTTATGTTACGGATTTATTTTGATTTTTGAAAAAAAAAAAAAAAAAAAAGTATTCTATTCATCTTTTGCTTTTCACTCTGTTTATGCATTTTAGTCACATTTTTCCCTTTTTGAAGCAACGAAACATAGTAATAATCATCTGTCAAGGATTTTTGAATCTTATGCAAGTTTTCAAAATATTCTAGGAAAAAATACAGATTAACTTTAAATTGAATCTTCCCCCTTTTTTTAATTTTGTTTTCCTAACTTGGGAAAATTAAACAAATAATATTACTATCAAAAAAAAAGAAAGGTTGAAATATTATATAAAATATGACTTGAAGAGATGATTTTTTTTTCTTTTCCCAGTTTAAAGTCCTTTTGATTGATCTTTTGAATTTTAATAAATGAATGATACCACTTATCATTCTAACAGTGCTTCAAAATTACAAAGTATGCTGCTAATAGCTATTTCTTAAATGTTTACTATATACCTTTAATTTAATTTAAATAATCTACAAAAAAATGTTTTCATACTATTAAAGTGATCCTATCTCAAAATAATATGTAAAACTTTTACGATTTTTATTAATATATCAATCAATGAATGTAAAAATATTCATATTTAGATTAGAAAATACTTATTCCGCCTCAAAAAAGACTTTGAAACACAAAATCATCAAATTGTACGTCGAGGTAATATACATTACTTTTAATAACAATAAATAATAAAATACATTCAACCCAAAAACTAAGAAGAAAGTGTAGCTAAGCAATGTACAGATTGATTTTTAAACATTTCTTTATTATTTTTTATAATGCTTTATGTTGTGATTTTTCCACAAATGATCATATAAAAATAATCGTAAATTCACAAATGTAACTATTTCCTAGAAAATGGTCTTTAGTCTTTTATAATTTTTTGTGGATCGTTTCATCAAAAGTAATCCACAATGATCCAATAATCAATGACATATTCAAGTATTGAGAAATATTTAATAAATCACAAATAGTTATCAACTTGCTGTTTATTATAGTCTAAAACAGATTGATCACGATAACTGAATCGGTCATTCAGTTAAGTACTAGTAATTTTTCTTACTTGTAATTCTTAACCTACTTTTAACACCCGAAATTAAATGAAAGTCGAAATTGCTTAAATGTAAATATGTACAGTATGACTAAAATATTCGCATATGCAATTGTAACTATGGCACCTAGATACATTTAAAAATGTGTGTCAATTTCGTTAAATGAAAGAAAATTATTTATCAAATTAAGTTCAAAAATTGTAATTAATACACTAAGAATAGGGACAGTTTTTACGAATCTCTCTTAATAACCATAATATTTTTTCTTAAATGTTTCCGCCCATAAATAACATAATTTATTCATAGTTTCAGATCAAAAACACAAATTCACATCATAACATGGAAACAAACTTCCAAAATATCTGCGAACAGTAGGAGACGAATCATCAAATCCTTCCATCTTCCACCAACCATATCTTCGTCAATTCGAATTAGCATACTCGCCGACTGCTCTAATTATAACATGGCGCAGTTAATAACAGCCCGCGTGAGTGCTGAAACAAAAGACAAGTTTAAAACGGGCCAGATAGTAGTACTTGCTAAAAATCTCCAGAAAAATATCACCTGCTCTCATTCTGGTTCCTGGCCATCTTCCAACAGCTGGACCTACTACCTCCATGGGTGTTAACTTTTTCGTTCGTTTTTGCTTTCCTCTTGACGATTTCAATTCTTCCCTCCCCTTTCAGAGACCACCCCCTTTCGACTAATGCCGAATGATACGTGTCTAGGGTAATTATGAATTCCTGTCGGTTGACCATAATTATTACTTCCCAGGATTTCATCAACGAATGTCTAGTGGAGTGCTGCCACGGACTGCAGTTGCAGTTAAAGGGAACAGCTGTTTCAATTATTGAAATGATCGTGTGGCTGCGGCGTTGTACGGCCACCCCGAAATAGACAGCTAGTTAGTTAATGAAGGTCTTTAAGTGAATATCATTTATTATCTGGACGTAATATTTTGTCTCTGGGTCATTACTGGCAAGAGTGGCGTTTGTTGGGGCGAAGCGTTGTTGTAGTTAGATCATACGGTACCTGCTCGTTCTTGATGACTCCAGACAAAGTGCTGAAAGATATTTAATAGCTAGAAATGCTTGTCTTGTTATTTGATTGAAAGTGAAGAGTCTGAGTTTTTGAAATGGCGAAATTTCAACGAGATTTGCTTCAGTCGGGATACTTTGGCTGTCTTTTTTGTTTTCTGATAGTTTCCGTGATTCGATATGTTATTTTAGAGTATAGGTATATTATTCCAGAGATATGTTATTTTAAGAGCTATTTCGAAACGTTTGTGTCATTTTCCATTTGAAACTGGCAATCTGCTCGTACGCGACAGAATAAAAATTGCTTTTGAAGTGTTCCAAAATAATTTGTATTTTGATTTGAAACAGCGTAACGATTTTAAAATATAGTCTTGTGGATAATTGTTCGTTTCCTTTACTCATTAAACTTTATTGAAAATTGAAAATTCCTCGAGAAATCTCTTATAATTTCATAGCTTTTAAAAGCTGTGTTTCGCATTAAATTCAGTTTGAATTCTCTCAAATTTGACTAAAACTCACATAAAAGTTGACCAAAATCACTAATATCTCTCCCATATATTTGTAATATTATTATAATGATTTTATTAAATATGACATTTGTTTCTCACCAATCATATTGTATTATTTCAGAGAATTTTCGCTGAAGATTTTAATAAAAAGACTGTTCAAGACTTTATTAGAAATAAGAGTAGATGTTTAATCGAAATTCTTATACGATTTCTGTTTAAAAAAGTCACAATTGCAACAACAGACTAACGGCAATTGTCTAACGAAGTTGAATATTTATGCAATTTTTATTAATTCAACAAAATAAATTAAATCTAGATGAAAAATTATAAATTGAAAAAATAAATGATTTAGAGCAGTTATTTTTAGTATATAAAAATAAAATACTTTTTCGCACAAAATTTTTATGTTATTTTAAGTAAATATTTAACGTGTTTGCTCTGTTAAAAACATATACAAAAATTCGTCTTTAAAGTAAATATTTTACATTTTTGAACATCAAAGACATTAGTAAGTAATCAAAGAATAATTAATTGTTTAAACTCACTGTAAAAAGTCAAATATTTAGTATAATGTAAACACATTTTATGGATTTAATTAATTAAAAGTACGAAAAATACATTCGTGAGATTGTAACAGCTGTAGAAGCTATTTCAAAAGGTATGGGCTCACTTCATTCTCAGACTTTTGCTTTAACTCATTTTCGACATCAACCACACTATCAATTATTTTTAATTTTAAAAATTTAGAAAAATGTCCCTGTCAGTATCTCACAATTGTTTTCAGAGCATAAATATTTGTTTATGCCTTCATTTTCTATTGTTGTTTTGTTCCCATTTCAAAAGGAAAGCTGTACCGATTAGATATTTGCAACGTATTCTCAAAGGCATCTGCGATGTCAACTATTTCGTTCATCTATTCGATTATTTTGAAGTTGGTGAAACGCCTTAACGTTTGGTTTTCGTTGAAAATATATTTTATTTTCGCGTCGAAGAGAGAAGGAATTCCCGATAGAATTGGCGACCAAAAACGCAGTTCCTTATTTCACCGCATCTTTCGCAAAATAGAGAAATAAAATTATCTAAGGTGCTTCACATTTTGGATGGAATTTTACCTTTGTATATACAACTGAAGTTAAATGTGCCGACACACACACTCTAAGACATCTAACTGTTTCGCATTTTCTATCTTTGTCTCTTCTGTCACGAGTCCTGAGTAGAAAATTATTTAGTAACGCGGCGACTCGTGAAGTTCCCTTGTTAGGATTGGGGAATGGGATATTAGAAGTGAGAAAAGGACTCTCACTGCAATATCCAGGGATTGTATTCCCTTTTTCCTTTGCGAAGCACCTCAATATGTCATTTTTCACCTGCCAGACAATCGACACCATAAACCTTTGGATAGAGAGACCATCTTCGCCTTCTTTGGAGCAAGTTTACTGAAAACAACCAAATTTCTTTGTGCTACTTGGTTTCCGATGTGTAGTGATGAATCATGGTCTCATCAACGATGACAATTCAGCGCAACTATTCCCGGAAGCAATCATAAGTAACCTATGAATCAGTTTTAGACTTATTTAGAGTTATTTATAGATGGCAACACACAATGGTATCATCAACTTATCTGCAACACTATCTATTTTATAACACAGGTACATTTTGAACCATCTCGAACGATACTAAACAATTTCTCGGCTTATACCTATACGATATCTTAGGTGTATATACATTTTAGAAGTAGGCCTGTTTCTTTCACAAATTCTTGTCAGATTTTTTTAAACTGAGGTAATGAGTTGAAAATTAAAGACCTGAGGTTTTTTTCCTAAGGCGTTTGATATCTAGTCCTTTGAGAATTTTTTTTAAATTTTCTTTATTTCATTAAAGCATAGTTATAAATTGTCCATTGGTTGTGCATTTTCATTTTTATTTTGATTATTTGTTTCGTTTATTAAAAATCTACCATGAGAATAAAATTTAAAAGATCAAGAATTCAATTCTTTATGGCTGTCTCTCCATAACATTTAAAAAATGGGACCAAACTTCGCAATAGTATTTCATAGAAAAGCTCAAACATTAATGACTGACTTGTTATCTTGTAGAGAACAGCATATTTTATTATGTTTCTCATTAACATCGGAGTCAATTTATTTCTTCTGGTGTAAAATATGTTTCTACGTACGAATAGTAATGCTAAATGATTTTTTCACAATACATGTTAAAGGCTAAATTTGTTTGTTTACGTAACGTTTCTAAATTTTAAATATATACATATATATTTTACACTTTAATAAACCTACGTTTGTCTTTCAGCGTCACGAATTCCTATGAAAACTGGGGTATTTTTCTCTTGAAAAAGTTTCCCTGACAAGGTTCAAATTTTTTGACATTAGGAAAAGAATTAAAAGTAGATATATGGGCTATATGCACTTTGGTTTAATTAGATCGTTGTTTGTATTTAGTAGACGGATCGATGGAACACAGGAAGATAAATTCTTATGGTTTTTCTTTATATCTAATATTGTTGCTGCTCAGTTATTAAGGACACAAGCTTCTCGGCCGGCGATATACAAATCATGAGTTCGAGTCCTTATTTTCTTAAAGAGCGCCTTGTGGGATAGTTAGACTACTGCACATTAAAGTGCTTTGGGTCAAGATCTTCATGAAAGATATTTAAGTTTCAGACTCTAGATTAGGTGTCGTTTTTGTCATTTGAACGTCATTGTCATTTGAAGAATTCTTTGGACAACAAGCCTTGTTTAGTCTAAAGCGGGGGTGATTCAATTCCATTAACCAAACCTAGAATCCTAAGCTTTTAATATGGATTAAGAAACCCCTGTGCTTCAAGTTTACATTCAAAACATTATTATGAAATCGAATTTGGTATGCAAGATAAAGGCTAAAGGCTCAACGCTCTTTCGTTTTTGTTTTTTTTTTTGTGTGTGTGTGTGTGTGTGTGCGTGTGTGCGCGCGTGTGTGTGTGTTACATGTGTGGGTGCTCTCGCGCTTGCGTGCGTGCGTGTGTGTGTGTGAATTAACTTTGGTACCTTCAGTGATATTATTTATTTATTCAAATTCTTCTTCTTAAAGATGTTATATTAATAATGGGAATCAAAAGTTTCAATAAATAATGAGTATCATATATTATGGGAATCATAGATATCACTCAATTAATGGAACTCATGTGTATTATATCATTAATGGGATTCGTGTGTTTTATATTATTAATGGGAATCGTGGTTTTCATATCGTTAATGGGAAGTTTAGGTATCATGCAATTAACACGAATCTTCGGTATCTTATCTTTGTTTTTCATTGGTAAATGGAGATGAAGATATGTTTAAAAATTTCATTCCAAAATATTAATGTTAATTACATATTATTTACCAAATATTGGCCGTATATAAATTATATGCTTTCTATTAACTGAGTAAATTTTCCTCACATAAATAAGAACTTTTGAATTAAAAAACTGTAAGAAAAGATCTTATAGTTAAAAGTGAGGTGGGTTCTTAAATTATATTTACATAATCTATTTATGATGGAAAACAAATTATACTTGAACACAAATATATTGTGCAAGCTCCTTTTTTTAATATAAAATCCGTGATATTTGGGAACTACCACTTTTTTTCATTCTACTTAATTTTATGTATTTTAATTGTTAATTGAAAAAAATATATTATAATCATAATAACGATTTTATCTTAAAAGAAAAAATGTATGAAAAAAAATGAACAAATGATTACATTTTTCAAACGAATTACCTCCTCTCCCCTCTTCCTCTTTTGCTGTTTTTTAACTATCCTTTTTTTGAAATATCTCTTTTTCACATTTTTCTTTGATTGCTTTTTAAATCTACTTTTTACATAGATCTATTTTTTTCATTAATTTTTAAAACAATTAAAGGGAATTTTTTTAAAAACAATTCCTGCAATTTTATAATTTTTGGTTTTTGTTGATAAACCTATTAAGATTGTTTACTAAAATGGGAGGAATTATTAAGGTATTGGAATCTGAATTATTATTTAAAGTATTGTTTTTAACACATTCATATTCGGCATGATTTGATAAACAGAATTTTCTTAAAGTATTTTTAATTGTTTCTTTTCATTTAAATTGTCACTTTTATTGAGCTACAGTAAGAATTTATTTGCTTAATCAGGCTATTAGTTAAAGTTTTTAAGCACGCATAGATGTCATGAAATTTCACTATTTCTCCTTTTGCAACAAAACTCGGAAAAAAAAAATCTGCAAACAACATTTTTTTAAAAACTATTTTCCTTCGAATACTGTACTTACGCGCCGCTTAAAGAATGTTTCTCACAACTATTTTTGTCATTTTTTTTATTAAAAAATGGTCATTGCTGTCATCAGAAAGCTTTATATCTCGAAACAGTATCTGGCAACATCCCTCACAAAACATGCGGGCAAGGTCATCAAGTTGAATGGCTTAAATCCAATTTAAAGAGGCGCTTTGGGGGGAAATGTTTCGAAATAACAAAATATTTTGACCCACTCATTCTTTGTCTACACAACAACAAGATTGTAGGACAGATAATCTTTCAAAAATAGTCTGTTCTTTTATCCATCTACAATCGGAAAAATCATCCATGGCGCCATTCCGCTTGATCACATGTCCCACAGGGGACGTACAAAAGGTGGAGTGTGCTACAACATCTGTCCAAGAGTTTGGTTACAGAGGGGTCGCGTGCCCTAACTGTTCCCGTATTTGTATAGCACGGAACAGGGGGCCATGGTCCCTTTTTTACAAATGGAGCGAGTCGGAAGAGAGCTGTGTAACAAGGAATTAAGTTTCCTTTAGTTCTGTCTGTAGTTCAATGGAACTTGATACGAAATCCATTTTAGATCATAATACCAACACTGCGGGAATTCCATTATGATAATGGGAATCTGTCATGACACATTATTCAGAAATGTGGGTCTCAAGTTTGTTTTCTTCGTTGAAAAAGAATTTGGGATAATCATGTTTTCTACTTATATATTATTAGTTGTGTGTGTATAATTATTAACGTTAAGTAGACACAATTTTAACATGTATATAAAATCATACTAGGTACAAATTAAAACTAACAAAAAAAGTTAATTTAAAATAAAAATATTAGAGAACTATTAAATTGCATATATTACAGTATTAACTGAAACAATTAGTAAGAAAACAGCAAAAAGCATTCAGAGTCTTAGAGTTAAAAATGTTATATATATATATATATATATATATATATATATATATAAGGTTATTGTTATTATTATTATATATATATATATATATATATATATACAGATTTATGCATCACTCATTTAAAACTACTTGATATTCTAAAGATGTCAATAAGTTTTAAAATTAATAAATTAATAATTTAAAAAGTTGCGGTTTCTTTAGTTGAAATTAATTTCAGTATGTGAGTTTGTCTTTCGGTATCTTTATATCTTTTTTCCTTAGGTATTATTAACCTTTTTTACATTTTACGACAAAAAGTCAAATAAATATAATGATTTAAGCTTAACAGATTTTATTTAATATGGTTAATATTCAGGTTTTCAAGACTATACATAACTTGCATTGTTTCATCTGTCGTCTTATAAACAAGAAAAATTAATTAAGCCTCTCTTCGTATAAAAATAAGAATATTTTAGTTAAAAATAACCTAATGTTACATAATTTCTTTGCTTCAGTATAAAATCCATTTATTATACCTAAGTGGCCTTAAAACTAAATACTCGTACAGTTAAAAAATACATATTTTTTCATTATAATGTAAAACATATTAAATTTACTTGTCAACCGAGTTGTCATGTTTTTTTGCTTCATGGCCGCCAATGTTGTAATGGTGCTGTATGTTCGAGTTTGGATTTTGTTTATGACCCGTCTTTCGAAAGAATCAGACTTCTTTTTTTTTTTTTTTTTTTTTCGAAAACGGAACTAAGTCTCTAAAAGCTATTTTTTCCTAGTAAAGTGTAACATTTATCTGGCGGTCACAATATTGCGGTGGATGTCGTTATTAATCTTCCTCGTCAAATGTTTCCAAAGTAACCATTGCTTACTCGGTCATTTACGTTCCGCACTCATTTAACACCCTTTACCTAGACAACGTTCTAGAGATGTTAATCACCTCAATATTGCTGCTGCAGATAAAGGCTCCACTTTCCAAAGAAACCATAGCTTAAATATTCACATTAGTGGGATATAGAAATCAGAAAAGAGAGAAATAAACACAAGTGTCGTCCACTTCGTCAGAAATAAACACAGATATTGTCAACTTGGTATGACATCACTTGCTCTAAATTATGAGATCTTGTAACTTACTTTGAAAACCAACCATCGTATTAAAAGAAAAGCGGCGAAACGGGAAAAAAATATTCTTTTTTTTAGAAAAAAAAAATGGTTGAATCAAACAAAAACTGGAAATTTATTATATTCTGTTGTTTCGTATAAGTTAATGTATACGAGTAAAATCAAAATAATAATATTAAGATTAGAGCATTTTTGTTTTTAAAAATGTTTCCTTTTTTTATCCTTAAGATAAGTCGGGCCAGTCTTAAATATTCCAATTCTTAACAGATGAATAATGTTCTGTCATTGAGACAGGTGGCGCCGCTAACGCTTTACACATAAACTATATATATAACTAAAGTGAGTTGTAAGTGAGAAGAATAAAAGATGTGTTGATTAAACATCAATGAAATGGGCCAAGTCTAAACTTTTCAAGACTGAAAATACATAAAGTAAAATAAAAAATCTTTACTCTCCGAATTTGAATTGAATTATTCTGTTTTGGGTAATCGAGAAATAATTCGATTCTTAGAACTCTTAATTCGTAAAAGAACACTTAACAAATACTTGAGTATTATTTTAAAAGTTGTTATCAATGGTTTATTTCTATGCTATCAACGTCATTGTCATTGCATTCTTTGGTTCTCATTCTTCAAAACGATCTTCGTTACGTATATCTCCAAACAGACTTACGCGTTCTAGAACCTATTCTAAACTAAACTCGGCTACCACCACGCGTCTCGCATATTTGATGACGTGACGACTGTGTTCCGAGGCAGTATTGTGGAAGTCATTTCATCATTGCCATCACTGGCGTCCTTTTCATCGCGTAACGTGATTACTCAGGGCCTAATTAAGTAATGGTGAGGTAAAAATTATCATTTTTCATCGATGCCGCCACATGATTAATTTCCCTCTGGGGAGATAATCTCATCATGTGGAAGAGATGTCGGACTCTTTTTCCCTCTCCTAGGGAATACTCCATGTAATAGGGGAAAAATGGTCTATTCTACTAGAATTTCCTTATAATGTCGTGTGATGAAGTAGTTATTTGAGTGACACTGCGTTGACGTAGTAATTGAAATTTGATATTTTAATCCATTTTATTTCTTTTCTTTTTAGTGGTAAAAAAATAATTTGTTTTTCTGAAAATGAGGCCAAGTTTTTTTTTATGTGTGCGCGGATTTCTTTTAAATTCTTTACTTTTAACACTCATCTATCTTTCGATATTATATTTTGTTTTATGTTGCAGTTAAAACGTGTTTCTTAATCATAAAAACACACACACACAAAATATGTTCCATAAGATTTTTTTTCCCCCATTTTTTCTCGCACGTTTGTTTTAGAAACTGATTTAAGTGCACAGGATGTAAAATCTTATTCTTTTATAGTGGATAAAAGAATAAGATTTATCACTTAAGAATTAAGATAAGAATAATAAGATAAGAATTCATCATTTGATAATCTTTATTTCGAAGTGAAATATATTAGATTTTAACTTCGGTGAAAGGTTTTCGTTCGAGATATAATAAATGTTTAAGCATTTGATTAATTACAATATTTTCGGTTATTGAATTTTTTATTACAACATTTTTTTCCAATTTCGATATTAAATCAGTGTTTTAAGTTTAAGTACTATTCATTGTGTTTCGTCGTTACTCGTATTTCCTCCATCTTGACTGAGGTCGGTTGATCTTGGTAACGGGTCTGTCAGAGCTGCTCATGTTTGGACGAGATAATCTGCTTGTTCTTGCGTTTTAGTTGCGCCTTGAACAATCGAGCCACAAAGGATCTGACAATCAGGTCAATTATTAGATACTTATATTCTTGTTTTTGCTAGAAGTAACTTTACAAAAGAAGGCATCCTCATCTCTCTTCACAGAAAGGAAAGTTCTTTAATGATTGAGAGATATTCTGAGCGATATTTATAGAAGGTTATTTTTCCATCCATATCTGCAATTGATATACACCCCAGTTGTATTGAATGTCATTTGGAACGTTTCCACAAACGTTATCGGTTGATGATAGTTGAGATAGTGAGTCTACTTGATACGTATCCGTTTATATCACCAGTCCTAAATTATGGAGTGGGTTGTCTTAGTCTTCTTAGGCAATTTTACAAAGATCGATTGACCTTCACGTGAGGGGAGGAGTTCGAACTGAACTTCTTCATCCTGTCCAAGGTGTCTTAGTTGCGCCTTTAGCAACCGAGCCGGAAGGCCCACCAGACCAGTTGTTAAACGATTTTACCCTCATCTTTGTTAGTAGTGACTTTGCGAGAGAAGACTATTGCAGTATCAAAACGTTGTACAATACAAAAAAAGCAATAGAAAAACTGATATGAGAAGCTCTTTCACAAGATTATGTTCTTGATTTTTTTCAATGTCCCCCTGATACACAAACGTCGTTAAATGATTACCATTTTTTTCAAGTAATGAAATCTTTCTCTAAATCCATGAAAAGTTGAAAAGGAAAATCATATTCGAATATGAATTGGTGAGAACATTTTTTTTTTTTTTTTTTTTATTTTTGTGTGTTTCGTAGTCTTTAAACGTCATGCATAATTAATTCAGAAATTCTTATGATCAAATATATTTGAATGAATAGAAAGCAATGAAAAAGTTCGGTTTGCTGTTAAAAAGAATTCATATCAAAATCAAATTTAAACTTCTAGATGTAAAAATTAATTTGATGGCAGAGGCATTCTAAAAAAAAGAATCTTAATGCTATTTATGAAATCAAGAAATTCGCTTAGTAATATGAGGTTTTCTTTTTGTCGTTTTTAAATCTTTTCTCGATATCAGTTATTTAATCAACATTATTTTTTTAAAAAAAAATTATTAATAATGCAGAATATTCTTCAAAATATTATCTTCTTTATCTAAAATGTAATTTACAGTTGTCTCTTGTGTCATAAAATATAAATATCATACTTATAAACTACGAAGACAGAATTTTAACTTTCACGCTGTAAATAAGTATCGACAGTATTTTCATTTTTATTGCACTCGTTAAACTTAACGGGAGTAAGAAATATGCTTTTCAAACCAATCATTAGAAGCTAACAAAATATCAAGTATTTCGCATCGGCATTAAAAAAAATCCATGCATTTACTTATGAATGCGTTGCTGTTTCGGGTAGACATTATTAAATTTCGAAGCGAAGAAACTGTAAATTCAGGTTCCATTTTCCTTTTTATGCATTTAATATTAAACGCCATTAAGCATTTATGTTATTTATAACCAGCACGAAACAAGAGCTGTTTTTTTAAATCTTTATACAAAGAGTTTGGGAACATTTTAGAGGAGTGTTTTCAGCTTTCCCTAGGGATTTTTTTAAAGATAAATGCCTATTTATCATAGCAGCACGGCGTTCTTTTTTAAATGTATGCCGAGACTTTTTGCTACCTTTTTTGTCGAATATTTTAACATTCGTTACTTTTTTTTAAAGCTCGTGGTTCTTACGAATAAGAATAGGCAGTGAGATTTTGCAGATGGCATTGCATATTCATGATCTGTTGTAAGAATCAAATAAAATAGTTCCTTAATTTTTCCTTCGCTTCTTACAGAAGTAAACAACGTGAGGAATGTGCTTGAACGAATGTAAGGATTCATTTGTTTTCCACGTTCCATCAGACGAATTTCTTTTTGTAAATTTTGCGCATTATAATTGATACTTATGAAAATATCTATATTTTCACATCCCATTTATTTCCTATTAATAAATTCTGGTTAAATTGAATTTTCTTTAAGAACGAAATTAAGAATATTCATGAAATTGTTTATTTTAGAACGAAAATAAGAATAAGAAGCTAGTTAAAAGAAAAAGGAATTGTTCAATTCATAAATATTTAAGGACGGCAAACCAGCATCGACATGCGTTACAGGTATTGTATGAATACATGACAGAAATATACGATACTTTTTAAGGTGAGTCGGCTAGAAATTGTAATACGGTAAAATACGAATCTTAGACTCAAATTCTTACTTGTAATTCGAGTCCCCCCCCCCCCCGTAGTTCGGTAGAATATGTACATAATTCTTGTGCACTTTTTCTTCATCATTTGAAATGACATTATCTATGAAAGAGAAACATTGTTTGTTGACCAAAACAAAAACAGAAATACATGATAATCTATTTCCGGCACAAAACATGATATTTATAAAATAGTTAAAGGAGAACTACACAATTTTTCAACAAGGAAATGAAAGGTGGAAAAATTCAAGTAGTATGTGATCCTTTAATCGTTATTAAGCCAAAAGTATGGTATTTGAAACATCTAATTCCACAACGGAACTTTTTTGTATAAAAATTAGGTCACAATAACAGGAGACCAAATTGCTGATCAGTTATTTTTAAGGCATGTTGACAAATAGATTAGGTATTTGATTGAATATTTTATATAATTATTTTCACTGTGAAAAATTATTCATTTATAAGTATTACGTGTAATTTGCAAAAAAAAATTGGGGATTTTTATTTGTATTATTTACGTTCAAAATGCAATTAATTTTTATATGCTGTGTCACAGTATACGAATAAAAATAAAGTACCTTATTATTATGCTTAACATTTAAGTAATTCACTGTAATTTACCGATATACAGGATTTGTTGGAAAATTTAATCGAATTTCTGGCTATAGAAAAAGTCAGTAAATTTCTAGTAAATAGTGTCGACATAAATAATTATGTTCATAACATAAGTAAATCTACAAAATATGGAGAAAAAAATTATTTGTAATTTATTCTAAGAATAACGTATTGATACGAAGGAAAATATAGCGCAATAAGTAACTACATGAACAAAATATATTTATCTATAAGTATAAAATAAATAATGATTCTTAAAACACTATACTTTAATTTCAGTTATTTATTATACTTATTAAAAATAACTCGAACTGAATATTCTCAGAATATTACCAAATATTGTGTTCCCTTAAAAGGAAAAAAAAGGCTGTTTTAGAAAATAAGATCTTATTTCACTGTTTGTTCCCCTTTAATTTATATGTCGGTAAGGTAATTGTATTATACATCTGCATGTGCTAAAGTACTTTCCTTAAGTTAATTAATTGATTGGCTTCTGGAAAAAAAGATAATCAACCTAATGGTAATTGCACTTTAGTGTAAGTGTCCGTCTACATAACTTGCTCAAGGTCATTTCAATCCATAGAGTTCCGTAACATATTCTCTGGTTAAAAGTCTTAAATATTCGGCAATAATTTAATTATTTAATAATATTTTCCGATAAAAAAATTTCAGTGGTAAGCTTTTATATTGTTAGAACAATTAGTAAGTTTTTATATTATTAAAAAAAAATTTTAAGAAAACCATGGCAACATTTTGCCAGGTGTAAAAGTATCCGAATGAAGTGTTTACTTAAAATATTTGAATAAAAATAAAATAATGCTTCTTTTTCACAATCTAGTGACACATTTAGGAAAAATTATTTTAGTTTCATAACTTTAGAATTTTTATCATTCAGTTCATTTTCGTTGTTATAATGGTTATATTTCGTTTAAGAATTTTATAACTCTAATTTAAATAAATATTCCACAATATATCCATAGGTTCCTTATAAGGATTTTAAATTTTGGAAGTGTTTTCATTATGCTGGAATTAACATAACAACTTCACAGAAGCTATTGCTTTGATGGTAATTCGCGGCATGTGGCATTATTACATGCGTTGGGAAATGTTCTTCCAATTTTGAAAAAAAAAAAAAAAATTAAAATATTAGCCACCCAAGGGGCCATTGTTTTAGTCACTGACAAAACGATCACTCGAGTACTCTTCAAAATAAAGTATTTTCTGAATATTCTTTCCTGGCCAATCAATCAATCACATTTTCCTTCCGTTGTCATATTGTTGTTTGTTTAACTTTAATATTTAATAGAAGAACTTGATAATTATTTTTTTAACGTTAGCACCTTTGGTGGCTAAACATGTTAGTTGCAAAACTTTGCGTCGGACAATTTTGAAATTGTTTTAATGAAAAATGTAATCATTGAAAACAAGAAGCTTCTTTTTCTTTGAGTATTAGATACTTTAGCGTATAGAACAAGGCTTTTGAGACTCGAAATAAAAAAAAATTGTCTTCTCTAACCGAGTTCTATATTTAACTGAGAAAACAAAACAAAAAATTCTGATGGACTAGGTATTTGCTTGAAAATTTATTAATAAGTCGAAAATGGAGTAATATCTTAAAAATTCATTTTAAGAAAACGGCACGCAATTCGAGGTTGTTTTAATTTCGATTCAATGTTACTCATTAAAGCCACTAAAGAACCGCCGTGTAGCCGGGGCTGATACACTTTAAATCTGTCGAGGCTCAAAGTCCTTCCGTTGGTTAGGTGTGGATGTGTGAAGAGGGAGGTGCAGTTCAAGTGTCATCCTCGTCATTTGATGGAGGTTCAAAATTACGAAATCTGTCGTCAATAGCCCTCGTGTTGCTTTTAGTGCGACGTTAATAAAACCAACCATCAATGTGACTAAATTCAAAGACATGTCTATAGAAATGGCATATATCTGAACAATTTTAGCTAATTGAATTACTGGTGATATTTTATTAATGCTTTTCTAAATTTATTGCTGAATTATGCATATACTTTCAGAATCATCCTGTGAATAGTTCTTTCACAAATTTAAATGTAGTAGCATTTGATTATACAATTTTATCACGTAAAATTTCTTGCATTTTTTCGTCGAAGTGTAATAAATTCTTCAATGTTAGTCTTCACCCAAAACCAATTATGCACTTTTAATTTTGTAGTTAAATTATTATATATTTACAATTATTAAAACATTCCCAAAATTATTTATTTAGAGTGCTTATTCAAAAGAGAAATGTATGCTGTGCTCTTTTCCTAAGGTCAATAGAATAATATTAGGTATTGAGACAAAAAAAAATCAGTTCAAATCATGTCGTTTTTAATCATGTAATACTATGAACGTGTAAAATCAATGCATGGAAAATTTCAAATAATTATGTAATGCGTTTTTAATATGCGAGGATTACCATAAATATTATTTTAAATTCTATAAATATTATATTAAAATATTTTAAATTATATATCTGTTTGTAAAATATCTAACAATACAGTCTGTGTTTTTAATCTTTATAAAGGCTATCTAGAAAGTAACTGTTTTCTCAGAAGAAAAAAAAATAGACCCACAACCTTGGAAATAATCAGGTCGTGTGGTGGCTTTTATACGGTGGATACATTCACCATCAATAAATCGAGTTTACTCGATGAAATGCGGTTAATCCAATTGTTTTTGTCAGACTTGGGCAACTGAGACCTTCTTTTGCCAAATTCGGTAATCTTAACTTGGCTCTTTGTGGAAAAACACACTTCGCTGGACCCAACTAATGTCGAGACTTATTAAAGTGTTTGTACCAATGCATTCGTACACCTGTCTCTGGAAAAGTCAATTACTATGGAGATAAAAAGACTAATAAAGAGCTCTCGGAGTTGAAAAGTGACCTTCTTTTTGCTTTTAGAAAGAACTTTTGAGAAAGGGACAATGAAATTGTTCTTTTCTTCAATTTATTTATTGGGTAGAAGAATTTCAATTTTGTTTCGTTGTATATCTATTAGTTAGTATTGCTGCAGAATATAAGCACTGCAGGAAAGTACTAGTTTCAACTGGATACATCAAATGCTACATATATATTCGGTCCTTCCGCAAATTCAAAAATTACACAAGGTCCGTCGCCAGTAGCTCTCGTGTTGCTTCTACGTGCTACATTAATAAACAATCAATCAATTAATCAAATCGCAACTTCTATGAGACGTTAATTGGAAATTTTAAAAAATCAGAGAAGTACAAAAGAATGCTAATGTATTGCTGTAGCAAAGCTTCTTGAAACATTTCCTCCCAAAAGCGTGGCCAGACGATAACCAAGTTAAGAAGAAATGGAAAAAAAAGAAACAAAACAAAAATTACAATCACTCAAGTGTTTTAAAGCTGTACATCAATTCAACCCTATAATCGATAATTTCTCTCTTGTATTTCTATTGAAATATAAAATGAGGGTTATGCACATCAGAATATGCTCTAAAAATACTTAATTTATTAATCCAGGAAAACCACTTTTAAAATACTTTCAAATGAATAATTTTTGTAAGAAAACGTGGTGCTACAAAAAAAGTTTTTCAGCGAATCATTAGCTCTTGGTGTGCACTTGTTTGTGTACCTTAAATTTTTTTATTCTAATTTAAATAAATTGAATATACGTTGTTATAATTGCTAAATTTCAGTCTGTTTTTGAATAATCTTTAAATGTGGTAATCTTAGATTCTTCTTAAGGCATATATATAGTCTTCAATAGTGAATTAACATTATTTACTTTAAGCTAAATCAACTAAAGCATTCCGAAACGCTTTTTTCATAAAGGGGGAAATCATTTCCTTCAATGTTTAAATTATGAACCTCCCCTTGTGATTTTAGAGAGCCTCAAGTTTAAATTAGAACAGGTTATTTGAATACTCGAATCTTTTTCAAAAGGCTGTCGTAACTCGTAAATTGCCATTGCCGAAAAAAAGTAAAAATATATTTCACAATGGGAAAAATAGGTCTCATGCATATATCTATCTCTTGTTCAAAATTTAAGAAGTAGTAATTTTTAATACAAATTTGTAATGTTGGGTTATTCGCAGTTTTCTCTTCACTAACCTCGGAAATTTTTTGGTAATTTGAATTTGCATACACCTCCATGCCAACCAAATGAAACGTAATTAGATAACTTAAATAAAGATACAAAGTGTAGTGAATTGAGTTACAGATAGTTATATGTAAGAGAATGGAAAGGGAAATGATAACGGTAGGCTGATAGATGTTTGTAAATTGGAATGAATCATTGAAAATAATCGTTTGGATTAAATTTGGTGAAAAGTGACTTCTGATTAGAACAATAAGAGTCTAATATGTTATAATCTAGAAGTGTTTGAATCGGAATGAGTGATTTGGTAAGCTAAGACTTTATTATTTGAAAATAAACTATGATTAACTGAGTTAAGAGGGATTCTCGCGCGCAAGAGATAGCAATCTTGCATATTCTGCGTTGATAGCTAATAAACTGTGTTGTCTTTCTCTGGCATACCTTCATTTGGAATTTTGAACTTATTAATTATTTAATTAGACTTTAGATGGCTGTGGGGTTACATAATAATGGAAATGCGGCACAATATTTAATGGGGATAAATATTTTTATTGTAGTATGTATGTAAAGATGCATTGAAAAGTTAAAAATATTACTAATCCAAGTCTGTGGGCTATATAAAACAATGTAACTTAATGTGTGAATAATATAAATACCATGTCATTTCTGATCACCTTAATATAAGTGGACTCTTATTCTAAGTAATTAGTGATAATTAAATATTTTAATTACGTAAAAAGTGTAATGCTTTAATACTATTATGTACTTGCTAATGAAAATACGCTCTTAAAAGAGTGAAAGTTATTTTTATTTTTATTATGTTTTTTTTACAATATCAGTAAGATTAACAATATTGCTCTTTTAGACTGATATTATTTGATACACAAATTAAGACAAAACATTAATTTATTCTCATACATTCTTATTTCGATAATTAGAGCTGAAATATTTAATTTAAGCAAATTCTTAAATACTGCGAAAATGCAACGTCATAAAGCAGCATTAGGTATATTTTCTCGTAAAATTCATATTCTGCGTTTTGTACAAATTTATTTAACTAGTGAAATAACCAAGAAGAATGAAATATGTACAAAGGCGCGTGTTTGTATAAATTTGATTTAATCATACAGTGTAAATGAATGCCATTCTCTTTCCCACAGTGTTTCTTTGTTTTACACATTCACAAATTTCACTAGAGGAATGTAGTCCCTTTAATCCATGAAAAGAGCTGCTTCCTTATTCTCATCAATTCACGAGACAAACCGAGAAGACACGATATTAAAAGTAGGTTAATTTGTGTTAATGAATTAATTAAACATTATTCTGAAACACGTTTGTAAAAAATGGAATTGATAATGGGTAATTCATTCTGAAATTAATGAGTTTTAATCTTTTTTTTATGAATATTCATGATTCTTGTAAAGGATTTTGTCCGAAGATGAATTTATTTTTAATTCAGAACTCTTTCGAAGAAAAATTCAAAACTTGGGGGAAAATGGTAATGCATCTTTTGGCGATCAATTGTGCAAATATAGATTGCAAGAGTTTGCTACAAAATTTCTACAGTTTTTGTTGATGTCAATAGTCTATTAGTTATTTTTATGTTTGTACAACACTTATTTAAATTTTGCGGTGTAATATGCAGCATTTTTCGAATATTTACACTTCAATTAGGGGAACCATGGTAGATTGTGTTTATAGTTTTGTATATCAAAAAAGATATGGGAGTCCATTGGTTACTCTGAAACTTGAATCCCCTAAAGACAATGATAAAGAACAATGTTGCTCTTTAAATCCTCGTATGGTGAGATGTGTAGTAAAAAAAAGGGAGAGAACAGCTCGTATATGCATGCATCGGTATTGTTCTCTTTATCTGACCTATAGGCTCTCAATATTACACAGTTCGAAGCCAATAGCTTTCGCAAAATTCAAAAATTATGCTTATAAATTAAACCAATTAAATGCATCTATATCTGAGAGATCTCAGGTTATATTTAATTATCTAAAAGCAGCCATGATTTTCACAATATAAAATAATGCATAAGGCTTAATAGCACTTCCTCTCATTCGTTAGAACATGCATTTCAAGAAATTTGGCTCGTAAAATATTCCAATGATTTTATAATCGTTATTATTAGTTAATGTATTTTGTGATAGACATCTCTTTACTCCCAGAAGTACATCCAACTAATAGCTTAAAATAATAATTCTAATTGGCACGGAAAACTCTAATATGGTACGAGTTTGATTTTTCCGCATATTTAATGTTATTCAAATATTATTCAATGGCAGGCGATGGTTCAATTGAAGTAGGAAATCGATTTTGTATACGAATAAAGATGTACTGTACACGTTAACTGATGATACATATGTTAAATCTGCCGATGCTAAAAGTCCTCATGTTATCATGATGAGGAAATTAAGAGAGTTGGATGCCATTTCAGGTGTCGTCCGCGTCACTTGATCGTAGTTCAAAATTACGAGGTCTATCGTATACATAGCTCTTGTGTTGCTTCTATTAGTGACGTTGATAAGCAATCAATTAATCTGTCTTCTTAACCAAGCCAAAATATTTAGCAAATGAATAATAATATTTTAAGATCATTAGAAAAAGTCCACTGCAGATCTAAATTCTATTAATTGCCAGATTAAAATACATTTAATTTGACCGCATTTTTGCTTTAATTAGCGAAATTGTGAGTCACTTCGCTACTTGAAATAGAATTACGCCGCTATTGTGAATATTAATTTTTATAGAACTTTATTTCAGTTGCTAATTTGAATACTTTTTTACGCTTTTGGATGTCATTCCATACAAATTGCTGTTTTTCTGAATACAAAAAAAAAATGAATTTGTGTTGTTATTTCATTTATTTAAAGCTGTTTATAATATACAATGCATAATGCAAAGAACATTTATCTGTCCTTCAATTTATCAACATTTCTTCCATGTTTTCAAAGTTTTATCATTTCAATTGTCGCCAAATCCAATTTTATTTTCGCCAAGGTCGCTATAATGCAAAAAGCGCTCTTTATTCCTTAGCATGAGAAAAACGAAATTTGGACCACGATGGTATCAAATAATTTTGTAGACAGTCCCACTGTATTTAATTCAGAGAACTGCATCAAAAATTTAGTGACCCTATAATGCTGAGACCATCTCTAAAATACACTTCTGAAGATTACTCAGTGGAAGGTACGCGGTTTCAAATATTCAGTGAAACCCTATTTATATTGTATTTATTTCGAAATAGTTGTGGAAGCGAGGTGCATAATTTGAACTTCCGAAAGTAGAAAAAATGCTTATTATTTTACTCACGAAGAATACTTTTTATTATGAAGTCTGTTGTTTTTTAAGACTTTTCTGAATTATTTTTTCATGATGTTCGTCGAAAGCCGAAACGAAATTAATTCGATATTTGACAAGGTTTTTTTTTCCTGCCATTAAATTGAAACTCTAGGTATCGTAATATGTTTTAGCCAGTTTCATCGTAACTTTTTGCACTAGTGTTGAATATATCTATTTCGTCAGTGTGTATCAAATTGTTTTATTTTTTTCAGTTACAAAAAAAAACTGTTTCGGTTTTTTTTATAGTCTATTAAATGTAGGCTTTCTAAAGTTTTTGCATGCGTTTTTTCACTGTTTTTACTGATATGCGAAACTCGTGGGTTTGTAATGTTAACAAAAGAAGCTGCATTCAAATTTCTTTGTGCCCCTTTTAATTAATTTTAGTATTTTTTGTAATATATATATATTTTTTTCAAATAAAATAGTATGTTCTTTCACTTTAACTGTACTAATTACATATTTTTAAGGTGTAAAACATTTATTTCATGTTTTTTAGTAATTATCATATAATTTTTTTTCTTTATTGTAATTTTCATTACTCAGATGTTGTTGTAAAATATCCAAATATGATTCTTTTTAACTCAATATTTTTAATTAAAGTTTCAGAAAGTACTTCATCAAACTAAATGTGGAATTCTGAATAATTAATTGAATTTCATTAGTTACAAAAAAGTAAGGGGAAAGATCACGTGTTGCAACTTCAGTACAGCCTGTTACTACATTTAACAAGTCATTATGTATTATAATAAAAACATTTTGTCCGCGATAAGAGTTTTTTTTTAAACTTGACAATTTAAAATAATATATAAAATAATTCATGACAAAATACAATACACAGTCATATTCACCAAAAGGTTTTAATTAGATATACATTTTTTGAAGTTTACTTGGATTAATGTACTGTATCTATAAGAACTGAATGACTTCTACTTAATAATATTATTTATAGTAGATATAATTTACAAGGTGAAAATTTTACATGAACTAAAAACAATAAGCTTGAATTGGCTAGATTCGTTTCAAATATACTTCTAGTAACTGGATCCGTGTCGTGTAAACACGCTTAGAATATCTCGTCTGACTGTTAATTGAACCAATACAATTTTCCTACCAATTTCACTAATTCTCTTATCACTTCCTATCCTGTTCACTATACTTTATATAAATTATTGATGATTTACATATATCAGGGTTGTTTCACAAGGCGAAGTTCTCATATCAAACATCGTAGTAAAGTGGCCCCAGTGCTTACAGACGTTAGAACCCGATGCAACTGATTTCCGAAGCCCATTGCCACGCGCATAATTTTCCCTTTTTCTACTTTTTTTTTCTGGGGGAGGGAGAGAAGATGAAATCCAAAATTTCCGTTCATTATTTTTCCCAAATATTCATACTTCTTACGATATAAATAATATTAAAGAATTTTTCTCTCATCATTGCACGCATGGTTCCATTTAAAAATATGTACATTATTAGACTCTCTCTCTCTCTCTCTCTTCTGTATATATATATATATATATATATATATATATATATATATATATATTCTGAGCTAACGATAACAGAAACAAAACTCGAATTAAAATTTTTCTAGCAGACTTTTTTATTTTGTTCGGTAGATTAATATTATCTAAAATTAAATTAAATATTGTGAGTATGGAATTAAACAACATTTCAATAATTTAATCATAGCTTCAAGGGGAATCTTGATTTTGTAAAGTAATATTGAAATAAATATAAATAATTCATTAAAACTATAATAAAGAAGGAAAAAAAGAAGAAAAACTCATATCTCCACGAGTTTTCTTTTCATTAAAAATAAATATCTTATTTTTGTTGTTTTATTAATCAACCAGCGAAAAGCAAAGTAATATCATGAGATTTTTAAGCCTTGAGCTGAATAGTGTACGATCTAAAATATAAAAGGAAGAAAATACAACATAAACTTGAATTCCCGTATGTTTTGAGAAAAGTCATCAAGTTTTCTAGACTTGTCTTTCATTAAATTACTGAAATTTCTAGTTTCTCGATATGTCTATATAATAAATCGATTTTGCTGTGCTGCTCTGAATATTACTATTTTGTACTAACAATATAGTTTATCTAAAAAGAATTTACCTACTTGATTGTGATGATATTTTATTTTTCGTTATATATATTCCCGTACACTTTCTATTGTTTGTTGATTCTTTATCTAAAATAATTTATCAACTTTCTGAAGCTAGTTCTAAGTTTTATAGACTACCTTTCGAATTTTGTTTTAAGGATCTTTCTCAGAAACCAAATAGGCTTACTTTCTTATTCTTAATAATGTTTTTATTCTAAGATTTTTCTTTAAAACCAAGAAAAATCTGTGCAATGCGTTGTGAAAAAATAGATTTCGCTACCAAAGGGACAACGGAATGGAAATTTGATTGATTCCTCTCTCTCTCTCTCATTTGCGCACTCACTCACACACGCGCTTCTCACGTACTCCTTTATTTATAAGGGATAGACCAGAAAAGAAAGTTAGAAATCACTTTATTTGAACAACAAATGAGCGGCCATTTTGTGGTTGACTAAAGTAAGAGCTTCCTTAGGTAGCTAAAATAAACTAATTTAATTTACTTATCTTGCATACGTTTATTTAATTTGTATTATAATTTTTCAAAGTTTCGATTCTCCTATTTGAATAATGCTATTGGATTCATTGCAACAGCTAGTGTTCTGTCATTGTATTTCCATTTTCTATAGTTATGGATCAAGTATGAGAGAAAGCAATTTTTTTTTATAGACCATGGAACAGTTTTTTATCCCCCCTTCGCCAGACATCTTTATGAAATTGATTTTCGAATTTTACTGTTGTGCCTTTTCAAAAATCTGAATAACATTATTCGAACGCCTCGGAAATAAATATTTGCTGAGCTGAAAGTTCCATGATTTCAAATACCACCAATGCTTAAGAAGGAAGAAAGATGCCAAAAAAAACCCCGGATTTTATTGAAATGTATTCGAATATGGGAATAATTCATGATGTTGCTGATGTACCCGAAACCCATTTTCGTACATGAATGACAATACCTTGCCTATAGTAGCGTAATATCCTGCCACTGCCGGAAAAAAAAAGAAGGGGGGAGGGGACTTGCATGTTTTGAAAAAAGAAAAGATTGGTTTTGTTTCCGTTTTCTTGATTTGGATTAAAGTTTGCTAGCATTTTTAAAATCTTTTTATGGAGATCGTGTTGATTTTATTGATTATATACATATTTTGAGTTTCTCCCAAAGTGCAGTGTATTTGAAATTTGAATTTAATAACTGACCTCAAACTAATGTCATTTAAATTAGATTCTCAAGCATTTTTAATTTAGAAATTTATAAATAGTAGTGATTTTTTTTTAAATATTTAACTCAAGTACAAGAAATTACACAAATATTTTTATAACATTTAAGCCTTCCAAAACGGAATAAATTTGTGAAATAACTTTAATAATTAATCTGACCCCTTGACCCACCGTTTAGCGGAGCTGATGCACGTTAAATCTAGGGAGGCTCAAGTTTCTCCCACTGACTTGATGTTGAAGTTTGGAGAGATAGATGCTAGCTCAGAAATCGTCCTCGTCACATGACCGAGGTTTAAAATTATTAAGTCTATCGCCAATATCACCTTCTGTTGAAAGAGTTTCTTTGCCAATAAATGCTGAATGCAGAGGTCTCTTGGGAGGCCGGCTTGTAGCCCTAAATTATTTTGAGCGAGTTTGATCACATTGGGCATTCTGCCAATAACTCCCGTGTTGCTTCTAAATGCGACTTTAATAAACAATCAATTAATAATTAATTTGAACTACTTTAACATTTTAAGTTTTCTTTGTTGCTTTTTTCTCTTAATAAACTGGATTTTTTTTTAACATTTTGCAAACGTGCTATCTTAATTTTTGTGTAATCGTTTTTTAGATCAGTTGAACAGGAGCAAGAAAAATGCGAGGAACAAATCATTACTATAAAAGATATTTAAAAAAAAATACGTAATGTTTTAACTTTTTTTAAATCAGAATAGGATACATATTATAAATATTCAGTGTAAAGGAGGAAAAAATAACTCATCTTGATATAAAAAGAAAAAAAAAAGTGGAGCTTGAAACTTTAATGTTTTAAAAGTAGGAGGTATGCAAAAAAGAGGGGAAGAAAAAAAAAATTGAAATTTTTTGTTCATTTTCCCCCCTTTAATATATTTGATTTTTTTTATTACTAATTTCATTATTTAGAGTAGTTTGAGATATTTTTGAACAAGAATTTCTCATCAATCGTAGATTTCACATTAGTAAAATTTCTTGTACTTGTGTATGTTTATTATTTTTTTTTAATTTAGAATCATTATTTGAAATTAAGCATTGAATTAAGAAGAAAATTAAAGACGTAGAACGTTTTTCGAATAATGTCTGGAGCTTATTCAAATGATTTGCTATCAAATATGAAATTATTTAATAACATCAGTAGTTGTTAAGCCTTTTAGAGAATAAAAAGTCATTTTAATTTAAAAAGTTATTTAATTTTTATTGATTATCGAACACCGAAGGCGAAATATGTAAACAGAAAATTAGGTTATGAATAGCAAATAAATCGTATATATATATATATATATATATATATATATATATATATATCATTTAGAGTAATTAGTTGCAGCTTTATATATAGGTTTAATATTTTGTGTAAGATAATCAGATTGAAAAAGGAGTTGTGAGTAATTGAGTTGTGATTTCAAGTTTCCGAACCCAGATAGTTAATCCAAAAAGGAAAGGGGGAAAAAGCATTCAATTCTAAACCACATAATGTGTAGAATATATAAAATCCCAAATGGCGACTAGAGGCTTTACAGAAGTAGATGCAAGGCTTTACAGAATTTAATGCTATCATTATCCTTGTGCTCTGAAAATATGCATCTCAGACATCTCAAGCATAATCTCTGATTTAAAATTTTATCATGTCCCTGGTGCTGATGCTCACTAATGACAAAACTTATTTTGTACCAGGTAATTCAGTAGTACAAAATACAATACCATACGTATAAATTTTTCTCTGGAAATATAATAGTGCAATAATCATGAAAAATATTGTTTCATGCTTAATATATGATTAAATTTTATTAGTAAGCCATATTATTTTTATTAATACATATAATTCACTGTAAAAATAAAAAATCCATATGTGAAATGTAAACAAAGAAAAATAGAAATTCCTACAAAAATCTGAAATACACGACCCATGTAAGAGATCTAGTCTGGATATGGCTAAAAAAATAAATAAAACCCCAACCCACCCTGCTTAATGGCAACACGTGTAACCACCACACTTCTCCAACAAATTACATCACAAACCTCCTTCCTTTGAAGATCCATATCTCCCGCACATTTGCCGAGAGATAAAGAGATAAAGGCCATCCCTTTACCCGCCTGAAAATCCTTTCAAGTTAATATTCCCACCATTTGATTTGTACACCCAAACAGGAATCCTGGAGGGCGAATAAAGAATTAAAGCCTTCTCCCCTTTCTCGGAATAACTTCCGGTTTAAAGGAAAGGCAGTATCCCCCCAAGGACCCTCACTGGGTCTTTGATGTCGTAGAGGTGTCAGGGAAAAGTCAAGTAATAGTGATTCCATTCCATATCGTGCTTTTGCCGTTTGACTTTCAAGAGAGCATTCCCTTCGCGGCAACACTATTGCATAATGGATGCTCCAGGTTCTTCTCCTCTTAGATGTCTGGATGTGTGTCCTGACTTCTACGGCGACAATACTTCCCCAGGACTTAGCGGAATGCTCCGTGCCGAAGGACAGGGTTGCTGGTTTGTCCTGTCACTTGGCTCGTTTGGGGTGGCCGCCAAGGTGAGTGACACTTTGGACGTAATCTTCTACCGGCAGGAATTGTTTGGTGAGATACTGACTGGAATGGGGAATAGGTAACTTGCCCTAATTTGCAGGAAATGAGTATTGATAGGAGGGACAAGGACACTTGCTTAGAGATTTGTAGGGTAAATAATTACATAAGGTTTGTGGTTTAGGTATGCTTTATCTCGGTGGAGTAGAACGAGAGTTATATTCGTCGTGAAATGTAAAGATGCTAAAATTAAACTAAACATTCTCTAATTTTGTTGAAAGGTAGTGCATTGGTGTAAATTGGAACAGTATTTTAAATTCAATTAAATTCGTTGTTTAGTTTCTGTGATTTGTCTATTGTAAGGTTTGATTTAATTGTAGGAATAATTTTAGCTGTGAGATAGTAGGGAGACTGTATTTTAGTAGGTTGGTGTAAGGGGGATTATTTCTTTAATACTATTAAATGCCTCTTTATTTTTTGTTTTAATTTCAGTTAATTGCTTTTTGATTTTTTTAAAGTAATTTATTAAATTAAATTTTAACTTTCAAAATTATTCAAGCATTAATATCAACTCTGCATGTGTTAATAATATTGTAATTTGTTTTCTTGCTTTTTGTATATATTTCAAGGCATTTTTTTTTATAAATAGAACCGTATAAGTCATAGGTCACGTGGCTCTCCTATTCCCTAGACTGTATTAGTGTTTTATAGAATTTTTTTTACAAATATGTATGAGAAAGAACTTAGATGAACTCCAAATATCTTCTCACCCATAATTAAGCCCTTGTTTTCACTAGTTTCATATTTTTAGCGTTTCTTTTGTTGTTTTCATTGAATCGTAGAAATAGTTTTTCCTGATTATGGATGCTTTACTTATAACTTTGTTAATTATTTTCCATGCACCGTTAGTAATAGATCGTAATCAGTTTTTTGAATTAGTAATAGAATTTTGATCGTAATCAGTTTTATAGATTTCCGGTTAATTCGGTTAACCTTTCATCATTTCAGAATATAATTATACTTGTAAATATTCAATAAGAAGTCAGACACTCCTTTGATCAAGTCACCTACATGGATTTTACAGAACTTATTTATAATTATGTGACGATTTCGTTTCTTTAGAATGTAAGAGATATAATTTCTCAAAACAAAGATTAGCCAAAATATTTATCCAGTTCATTCACTTTTTGAATATTTAATACCGAAATAAATTAAATATGTTGAGCAGGTTATTTAACTTGACTCAACTGAATATTTATTATGAAAGTATCTACTTATCTTGAGAATTCTAAGCGATAGACTTCTAATTCCTGGATCCGACTCGAGTAGACTTCTAATAACGGAATCCGATTCAAGTATACAAGCTCTGTATATCGTCTTACGGTTGTTCGAACCCCTATAGCCCATTCCTATGACTCCCTCTATTTTCACTATCTCCTTTTCGTCACACTGCTTTTTAAATAGAAAAGTTCATTTGCTTGCATCACGGTTCTTTCACAGGGCAAATTTCTCACATCCAATATCATAATAAAGCAGCCCTAGATATTAGTAAATGGGAAATGCGAGTGAGAAACCACGACTTCCCATTCAACACTTCCTTTTTAGTAGATAATGACTATGCCTCCAAAAGATCCAGTAGTAGTGTAAAATGAATATTGTGTGTTGTATGAATTAAAACATTTAATGCATATTACATAATGATTGTAAATTTATCGACATTTTCTGTTACCGGTATTTGGTAAAATTTTCAAGCAAAACCGATATACAGGTAAATTACCGGGAGTTCTTTGATCCTGTATATAAAATAAAATTCTTAATAGCAAGACATTTTATTTAACAATAGTTTACTGTTACGAAATTATAAGAAATAAATTGTCATTCAAACATTAATACAAATAAAACTGAGCAATTTTGCATAAGTTATTCGTGATACTGATACTCGGTGTCTTTGCTACAGGAGAGGGGCAGGAACACCCCCATAAGGATTGCTGTATACTGCAACTTCATAAGTATAACTTTTTTATACGGAATTTTTCCCCCAAAAAAATAAATATTCGAAATCCCGTACTCCTCGTAAATATTCTCTTCATCTTTAAAATAAACAATGAAATTAGAATTTAATTTTGAGATATGAGCTGAAGTAGGAGGCCCCCTCCCCATCCATATATAGTTTTTCACAGTGAGAATAATTATGAAATATATAATTAAATGCATAATATATATATATATATATATATCAATATGTTTTAAAAAATAAGCACAAGAAACTGGAATAAAATAATCTCGCCGTAAGACAGATTTTCTTCATATTCTATCTACACTTGCTGGTTTAATAATTATTAAACAATCATACACTATTTGAATGTATTTGTCCTTTATACTCTTCTGTTGAATGTACTCAAATTCCTTTTATATGGTTTTGTTAAATGCTATTTGTTTGTGCATCCGTCGAATTATTACTCGTGTGTTGTATTTCTGTTTTTGCTTTGATCAATAAATTAAGTTTGTCCTTCATGGATAACGTAACCGTAGATGTCGAAGGAAAAATGCTTCAGTATATATTTATGTTCATGATTTACCAAATTACCAGTAATAATTGGAGGCTAAAATTCTCAATTTACTGGCTTACCCGTAGTACAATACATAATGTTTTGTATTCTTCAATTTCCTTAAAATGTATTAATAACATCTTATTTATCAGCACAAATTATATTTCGTTTTACATAGATAGGAATTTATAAAATTAATTAAACAAGAAGTTAAGCGGACTCCTTCACTATTTATTAAAGTAAATGCATGCCCGTATTTCCTTTTTTAACACTTTTTCAAAAAATGAAATATGACCTATCGGATTTTAAGATGGATTATTAATATTAATTCATCTGAATGTATTAAAATTTTAAGGATTTATTAAAACATTACTTTATCAGAGTGTATTAAAATATATTACATCATTTAGATCTTTAATAAATTATAATTCTGCATAAACCTTTTGTTTTATTCCTTGTAAAACTTAAATCCATAATGTTTGAAGCTGAACTAGATTTATAATTTATAAACAGGTTGTACTGTAAAACGTCCTTAATAAATTAGAAAAGTTTCTATTCTTAAAAGTTTGATAACTATACCTAATACTACATAAATAAATACTGCGATTTGAATATTTTATGTCGTTAATCGCATTTTCGATAAGGATTATTATACTCATCATCGTTTTGATTAACAAGTTTAACTGCAAATAAACAACAAATAAAAATTTAAAAATGCCCATTAAATTTAGCTTATAAAAAGTGCTTTTGTATGAGACATTAAAATATTTCAAGCGAATTAATATTTCAAGAACTCTACACTTATGGAACTTAAGTTTTTATTGATTTTTTTCTCATCAAAAGACAAAACATTAAAAAAAATGGTTTAACAAGATATTATAGCAGAAAAACTCTGGAACTTTTTTCATTACTTAAAATTTCAAAACTTTTTATTATATGCAATCATTAAAAACACTTCAAAAATGTTTAGCTTTTTTCTTCAAGAAACTTTTTGAAGAGCAAGAGTTCATTATAAGTTAATCGTTGCAATTTTTATATTGAATTTTTTTATGAAAGTTTCAGTAGTAAATACTTAAATTATTTTTAAAATCAAATTAAAATTTTATTAAATGAAGGGGAATTAACTCATTAAAAGTTATTTTTGTTGTAATTTAAACAATATAGATTTAAGTTTTGTAGAATTCTTAAGACTATGACAATTTTAGTTCAAGTCACAAGTTTTGCTTTGTTTTCTTTCTCTCCTTTTTTCCTTTTATTTTTATATTTATTATTATTTATTTTTACATAACTTTCTTCTCTAACTTAATTTAAAATTGTTTACTGGTTTTTATTTCAAATACGCTTTGTCTTTCTTTCTTTCTTTCTTTTTTTTTTTTTTAATTCTGGATAAGCGTTTCAATAAACCTGTGTCATACGAGAAATTTTAAAGTTTTAATAACTCAGCACATGTGAAAGATTTTTCTTGCATTTAATAAATAAACAATAGCTTTAAAAATATTTATTTTCTTTTATAAATGCTTTTGAAATTTATTTGCCCATTAATTTTACTTTTTCACTCAAAGAAAATAACATGAAATATTTTTTTTTCAGATAGCTAAGTTCTCAATTTGCTTTCGTGTTGCAAATATGTGTGAAAATTGTTACATATCTCTATTACGAATGTAAAAAATTAGTAAAACTCATGTGTTTGTCTATCTAGCTTTAGTAATATACTTAATTCCGTACCATTTCAATAAATATATTTATGTTCACATTTTAATAAAACCATTAAACAATGTAACTTTTACTATAAACTGAAAAAAGTATTATTCATTTTCAAAGTATTCAGAATTCATTAAGCCTATATGCATTTAAAAAAATTATTGCTATTTCATTTATGTATATTTATTCTTAACAGGAAGTAAATACTGCATACGTAACATTCTAATCACACAATATTAGGAAGAATTTGAAATCTTAATAATTACTCAATTTTCAATGCTTTCCAAATAGTAGAATCGATTCTATACTCAAACTAGCAGTAGCTTATAATGCTTATTCTATTATGGTTGGCGAAACTACAATCTTTATTTATAATTACATTTAGAAGAACTGTGTATATGATTGCCTACAAGTCTTAATTATTTACTCTGAATTTTTACAATAACATTCTCCATAGTCACTGGTAGCTTATTTAATTCATTGTGAGTCTTTCCCTTTTAATGCTATACAGTACGACCTTATTTACCGCTTAGGATACGTTTTAGGCAACAAAGCATTATAGCTAAGGTTTCCTGAGAAACCTGTGCCGTTATCTAGCAGATGTAATATTACGGTGGTCGACGTCACCGTCACCACATTCAATACTCTTTAGGAAACCTTGGTTTACATAGGCAATGTTTTAATGATGTCATTCACCGTAATAATGCGACTTCTATGAAACGGAACCATTTTCTAAAGGAAACATATTTTAAATGAAGCAAAATTAAAAAAGATAATTTAGACATATAGTACATTCGAAAAGAAAAGCATCCGCCCCAAAATTAAATTCTACTTTAAGTTATTTTTATATTAGTTTGCATAATGTAAAATAGGTTGCATAACACATAAGCATGCACACAGAAATTTGGAGTTCAATTATGTATTGAAGGTCCTAGCTGTAATTGCCTAAATGTGTCATAACTTGTAGAGTTTTTTTTTATAAGCGAGAAAATCTAATTAAATAATTTACTTCACTTGGCCAAAACGAATAAAGCTACTAGTGCCCTAACTGGTTTACAAAGCAAAGTAATGCGCATATTTGGCATATTATAAACGCTCACTACACACTTAAAATAGATGTGTTGTGACTTATTCCACATGGTCTAGTAAAAGGCTAGGCTACATCCACGATATCAAAAATTTTCCAGAAATTATACACGAGATGAAGCGAAGTAATTATATCTTCTCTGTCAAACCCCATACCATTTAAAAAATATTTGAAAAAGGTCAGGGCACAATAATAGTTGGTCCAGGTTCGGAAAGGCTTTTTGATTCTTGTCAAAGATTAGACTCTTAGCAAAACCGTTAGAAAGTCTACGTATTAAGAACTCACAACCCTTGTTCCGCACATAGTGCTTTATAATCCTAGAGATTCATAGTACCGTAATAATTTCCCACGTACCAAAAGACACAGCGTTCAAAAAGAGACCGCAGCTCCGCCACTAAAAAGCATACGCATTTCAATCAGCTTATCTACAAATGGTGGTTTCGATGCCTCTATCTCCCTTAACAGTAAGAGGACACCAGCAGGAATTAACCTGTTAAACCATGAGTGAGTCTGAAAGGGTCAGAATAATCGCTGGTTTGATATTTTTTATTTACCTTTCTAGGAAGGTGAGAGAAATAGTCCTACAAATGACCTCATCGAGGCTAACGGGTGTCCCTGGGCGGAATGGGTGACGTACGTTGTGAGTGTATAATCCTGATAGGGCTATCCAAGGTGATAAGGTCATTTCATTATGTCCAACTAAGGTCTGCAGATAAAGGAGGCAAATCAATCTTCTGCCTTCTGATGCCTAGGATCTTTCGATCTTGAGATACTGTACATCCTTTCCCTTTGTGCCCGCGGCAGCTGAATTGTTTTGGTCGCGGACTCGCAGCCGGCGTTGTCTTACATCGAATCATATGTTCAAATCTCGATACCTCTCAAGACCCACGTTTAGCGGGGCTGATGCACGTTAAATATAACCGAGCTCCCAAGTCCTCACGTTGACGTGGTGTGAAAGTTTTGAGAGTGAAATGCCAACTCAGATGTTGTTCTCGTCACTTCGAGATTCATCTCAGATGTTGTTCTCGTTCGTCGAGGCTCAAAATTTAGAGGTCAATCGCCAATAGCCCTCGTGTTGCTTCTCAGTGTGAATTTCATACACATTCACATTCTCATCACATTTTCCTGTTTCCATGAATCATTCCTTTACACACTAATAAAAATATCGTGTTTCATATATAATAATATATACATGCTTAAAAGTATTGCCAAATTTCTATATATTTTTACATCATTCATTTTTTTTCTCTGTTTAGTTTTTTTTATGTTAGCTCACGTAATTAATTAGTTTGCTATAAACTAATAAGAAACATGGAAAACGGCAAAAAATACAAAGCGAAATTTAGCAAAACAAAACGACCGTATTTTATTTATAACGCAAATTCATTATCTTTCCTTTCCCACTAATGAATTCTGTCTTGTTTTAGAGCTAAATAATAATACGTCAAAAGTTACATTCTTATATTTTGTAATAAAACTGTGATTACATTTATGAAACTGTTGAACAATGGTTTTGATGTATAATAAACCACTTGCTGAGAAAAAGTCAAATCCATTAACAAATTATTCGCCAGTAACTATATGATTTCCAAATTACTCTTCGAAAAGAGAAATAGGAATTTATGTTTTTAAAAAAAAACTTTAAATCTGAATATTAGTAAGATTTGGAATAACTATTTATTTCTTGTTGAATTAGGATAGTTTCGATTAAAATTGCAATTTCCAAAAATTGAACTACTTAATTTGTTGTATCTAAAATTTAAAAAAAAACTTGTAACATATGAATTCTAAATATCTTAAGAGATAACTCCAATTTTTATGCTGATGAAGTCTTTTGTTTTTATCATGCATTTTCCTTCCGGATAATGGTTCTTTTATAATGTTAATACGTCTATGATTTATCCGGAATAACGTTCTACTTTAATATGCATCTTGATTATACTAACTTCATTAACTATTCCATTCGAATAACTCATAAGTAGAATGCACTCCTACATGCATAGATATTATGTCTAAATAATTAATTTTTTTGGTAATTCATTTATCAGCGGTTTGCACATCTCTTATAAGTTTCAGTTTAACAAATGATCTTAAACTTATTTCTTTGTTCTGAAAGAAAAAAAAAATTGGCTATTAATCATTATTTTATTAGAGAACTATTGTATTGCTAGTATTAAATATTTAATAGTCTTGCAAAGAAATCATTATTACTCGTATATAAAAAGAGTACTGTAATACTAAATATAATTGGCTATAGATTCTGAAAATGTGTGTGTGGTTTGTATAGTATGTTATTAAAAAGACTATTTTCATTATATTGTGCAGATAATCACAACGGCGTTTGCTGAAATTGGGTAATTACGAGTCCAAAGTACAAAGATATGTATTGTACATACATTGTGTGGGAGGGCGGTTGTGGTAAAATGATTATTGTGGCCTATTTCGTAGAGTTAACACTGGTATGTAGAAATAAAAGTCCATTAATTCAGGTAATAGCATTAATATTCCACAAATTCCTTGGAAATATTTTTTTTTATCTTGAGAAATTTGACTTTTATTTAACTGTGTAATGCTACATGTTTCTTATTATATAATAACTATTTTTAGTAATCCTTGAATCTGTGGTTATTACAATTATTTATAATTATGAAATGAAAAGCTTTCATTAGATGAATAATGCTCGTAAATAAATAATATGAGTTATTAATTCCGTACATGTAAAATCTTTTTTCAATAATTTGTAGCGGCTCCTTCTCATTACTTATTTTTACAGATATCGTTAAGTTGAATTAAATAGTCAATAAGGTCATAAATCCAATTGAAGACACGCGCGTCAGAATTTTTTTAAAAAAAACAGTTATTAATACTTTCACGCGTTATGCAAGATCGCTGTCTTGAAATTTTTCTCAAGTCGCCTGAATCCTAGCTTAGAACGAAATAATAAACTTTTAGCTTACCAACTCACTCACACCGAGTGAGGCACTTCTCAAATTCACTATTTTTGACTCCAGTGACCTCCTACTTGAACTATGAGTCTCCTCTACTCAGCCGCATTCAACTATAGTAATTTAATTCAATTTCTATTTTACCAACATCTACCGGTTTCTCATTGTCCTCTGTTTCCTTCTATTCCTTTCAATCCTCTTTCGCTTATGTATCATTATTTTTATTCAATTTATTAAACTTCCTCTCTTCGTCTAATTTTGCATAATCACGTTTCATTTTGTGATAAAGAAGCTGGAGTTTTGTGCAATTCAAGTTACAAACAGTCACAACGCTTGGGAAGAAAACCTTAAATAGCTCATCGTCGCAAATTAAATACATTCTAAAAGCTTAAACCCGTGATTTCGATCAATAAATTGTAATCTTTACAGAAAATTACACAGAAAGTGTCAGGAAAACTTTGATTAATAGATTCATTATTTTGTTTTTCAAGTTTTGATTCGTAATTTATAACCATTAAATAAATTTTTATTTTTCATTGCGTGTCAAAACTACTGATGTGTCACTTACTGATTTAAAAGAGGGGGGGGGGGGGAAACATTTTTATGTTTATATCATTTTAAAAGTAAAGAAAAACTTAAATATTAATATCCATCTCGCCATCTCAGCAAAAGTTTTAATATTTCTGAACCAATTTTCACCAATTCTCAAACATTAATTTCGACGTTTTTTTATTATAGTCAGAAGTCAAATATCAGACATAACTTTGTTATGGTCAGCTAGGTGATAACTCGCCAAATATGGCAACCCATTCAACAACACGTAGGACACTGCAGGTGACAAGCACTATGCTAAGCCTATAACTCAATCGTCTCGACTACTTTCTTTTATTTACTTTTTGGCGCTTCTCCTTTTTTTATTATTCTGTCCCAAACTCCCACACCACCTTTTCTTCAGGATCTGACCGTCTTGTATAGTACTTGGCGCATGTATTATTCCATTTGTAACACTAGTTTCATATATCACGTGTGCGGTTGGGAAGTATCAATACACGCGTGGGTTCAGTTAAAATAAACAGCGGGTCAAATGTATAACCAATCGATCATATTTCTGGCATGTGTGGCGATTTGGAGCTGAAAACGTGACAAACATTGAAAAATGTCTTAAGTGGGCTATGCGTTACCTGCGACTGTGACTGTATGGACGGCTGATCCCTTCGAGTGTTCGATCCGGGAACTTGGAGGAGGTAGAATTTATTCATTCCTGCATTCGAAAAGAGCCACCGGAAAAATAAAATGTTATGGAGTTGGAAAGAGAGGAGGAAAAAAAAAAAAAAGAACACTCATTCTGCTTTTCTTTTTCGTCTCTTGATTTCATACAGTTCGGTAACAAATAGAGAAAACGTGACGAATTCGAATTTGAATGTTGTGGGATATAAAAGATAAGTTACTAGAGGAAAATAGTTTGAAGAAGGAAACTGGAAAACCATCTGTTAAATTTTGTTCTAAAGAATAATAGCAGTAGTAGGAAAACATTAAAATATTCTAAAATCATTCTTCGTATTGCATATGTTAGTCAAATCACGAGATCATTAAATGAAATACGTATACATTATTTTAAATAATGTCATCCAGTTCTTAAATATCTACACTTATAATATTATTTTACTATTATGCGCATAAACAATAGTATTTTGTAACTTAGAAAAATTTCCATGATGAAAATAATTGTACTATTATGATTATTTTTTTTGTGTCGAGACGCATTATATTGATTTGGTGAAAGTTTTACTCGAAGATAGTTCAACTGTACCGAAAATTAATGAAAATGAGGCAGTGATAGGGAAAATGTATAATAGAATATTGAAAGATGTTATTTAAAGACAAAAGTTGTGCTATACACATAAAAACATATTTTAAACATTTAGTGAGCTTGCTTTTAGAAATATGCTTGTTATTCTTAATATTTTCTTTAATTTTTTTTATCGTACCTAATATTCAAATAAGTGAGGGGGGCGGTCTGAAATAATCAACCACTTCCTTGTTTTGGTATTGCAAGGTCCAGAAAAGACAAGCGCACTTTCAATGAAGGTTATCGAATACGCTGCCAAACACTCCGAATGATTGTAAATACAAAAATAAAAGATATTTCAATTATAAATATAAAAAATATAATTTAAAAATCTCTTAGTGAACAGTCTGTTGAATGAAGAATAAACTCTTTTATGTGCATTTTTTTTTTTTTTTCATTTAAAATCAGCATAATTTGTACAATGCAACAGCCTCACATATTGCTGTTTTACGAATGTATTTGTTATTTAATTATTATAATCATCTTGTTGGGTTTTAATTAATCATAGGAGCCATTTTATAATATAAAGCTAGTACAGTTTTTGTAGTGATTTTGTAATGTTATAAGTGGATATATGAGAGTAATTCGGAAGGCGAGGCAGATATTATGTAATAATTCCAGAGAGGTTAACCAACATGGTTAATCTCACTGGTGGCCATCTTCTGCATATCGATACGATCTAAACCAGTCAAGGCGAATCTTTTTGAGAAGTTGGTCAAATTAGCCCGTGAGTCACTGAGTCAGTCTATTTGAAAAAGGGAGGAGGATGTGGTAAAAAGGGTACCAATAATTTGAAGCGTCGAAAATTTGTAAACAGACAAATTTGACAGATGACCACTTTTTTTTGTTCTCATTTGCACACAGAAATTGCACAATTTCACAAATTACACACACTGTCATTTTATTTTTTAACCACACCATATCCATCAAACCCTTCTATTTGATAAGTACTGGTACATTTGTTTTATTTTCTTTAACCACCATCATAGTATACGACCACAAACGAATTCTTTTAAATTCAGAATATAATAATTTTGGAAGAAATTTCTTATTAACGTACTTGACATTCGTACGATGAGAAAATTTAGCAACTTTGAAATAATAATTCAGTTGAATTATATTAAACAATTTACACGCTAGCGCCAAGGCTGTTAATTCACCATTGCAAGCTGGTACATCCTTGTTCTAGGATGCAATGAATATGCGCACGAAGCTCATGACCGATTGTCATGAATCATACACAAATGCGGTGACATGATTGAAAATCAATTAGCCAACGTTCGCTTGAGAAGAAAAATAATTTATAAATTCGTCGATAGGTATTTATGCTTTAACTTTTTAATGTTTTCGATTATCCGTTCTCTCTTATTAAATAAACATGTTAATATGTGAGTAATCTAAAAGGCTTTCATGTATCAATCTTTATCTCGCAGCTCATAGGTTCGCTACAAATGATCTAGGCTTAAGTTGCTGAAGGTTCGTATTCCGAAAGGTAGAAAGACATTTGCAAATCGTTACAAAATATGTATCTCTGTCCGCAAGTTTCTTTATTTTTCACAATAACGGAACATACTTGCCGAATAAAAATCTCGCATAGTTAGAAATTACACAAGTGCAAAATTTTACAGAACACGAATTGTGCATGGTGATTTGTTAAACAAACAAGAAGCATTAAAAGATACCGAGTGTTAGCAATCATTTTATCCTCTAAATAAATATTAGCATCAAACCTTCAGCTATAGCAAAGAGCAAATTTGGCACAGTACCAACTACTGCAACTTTGGAATTTTACTAAAATGACTTAAAAAAAAAGAAAAGTTGTTGAAACGAAATAACTACTAGAGGGATATCTGTTAGCACACATCCCATTAGGAATGATAAAAGCATGCGCTTTTCTCCCCTCAGTATCAATAGAACAGTGTTTTCACTGCAGTAATCTTTGCTTATGCTTAATAGACCTTTTTGTCAACGTTTTCTGTTTCGAACGCTATACAATGAATGCAAAAAATTTATGACAGTGTTTTTAGAATCAGTTTGTTGATACAGTTGGCAAATATACAAAGTTTTTTTCTCTTTCTTTTGTGTGATTTCGTATATGGTTATCCTCCCATAAAAATATTTTTCTGTACCATTTCTGAGGGGACGATAACCTAATGGTCAAGGTTCCAGGATTGCGGCCGGTGCTGTTCTCGTCGAGTCCTGATGCCGCTTAAAACTCGCCATGAATCGGGGCTAATATCCATTACGTCTTGTCGAGGTCCGAAGTCCTCCCAAGGCGTGGTGTGGGAGAGGTGTGTGTCAGGCTCTGGTATTCTCTTCTTCACTTGACCGAGGTTCAAAATTACGAGATCCGTCGTCAATATCTCTCGTGTTACTTCTCGGTGCGATGTCAAAATAACATCAATCAAATCTGTATCATTTTTTTTTTATTTATGACATAAAGATTAATTGTATTCTATTTATCCAATTATTTATTTTGCCTAAAACATAGTTTTTAGCGCTGGATTTCAGAGTGAATGCTTCGGAACTATGTTTCCAGAACCTCACCGATGCAAATTTCAATAAAGGAGTAAAATAGTTTTATAACATTAATAATTGTTTTTATCAAAATTCCTTTATATCCATTATCTGATGGAGAAATTAGAGAAAATAGAGGGCGCTGCGTGCCATAAGAGACTCTTTCAAGCTTCGTATTAATCAGAGACGTCATAAATATACTTACGTAGTATTGTAAACTAACATAATCATGTTTCTACACGACTATTAAATTTAAACATTACCGGTAATTGTTTTTGTTAGAAATCGACATACAAGTACGAGATAACATGTATCATGTGTTCTTCAAAATCTAGTTCTCCATATCAAACGTTTTGTAAACTTTCCTTAAGCCATTTCTGATTTCCGATGTGATAACAATATGTAAAAAAAACATATTCTAAATTCAAATACACTTGTTTCAAATTTCTATACATGTTTTCAAAATTTTTCGTCAAAACTTTCTCAATTTTAACTCATTTTCTTTCTTAACATATTTCTTTTATGAGCAGAGTGTTAAAGTACATAGCTGAGTAAGGAACATTTCTGCTTTTTTTTATTGCCAACAGCACTACCTTTTTGAATAAATTTTTTAAATGGTGAATTGGAAGTTTCAGAAAACAAGTTTTACACGTTTGTAATCCTCTCAAAAATATATCAGATTTTTTTAAAGTTTTTATTTCTTATTTTTGCCGTTTGATTGCGTAAGAATATCTTTTATAAATAGTATACACAATTTTTATGCGCATTGAATTCTGTATTATACAAAGTACTATAGGGGGTGTTGGAATAATATGAAAAGTTAATTATATAATAATTCAACTAATTATTTTTAGGAAGTAAGAATAAATAGTCTAATATAAATATAACATTCTTTCTTCGCTTTTGTATCTAGTTTTTCCATCAAATGAATTAAATTTCTCTAAAGAAACGAAAGATTAAACTACTGTACTAAAATGGACAATTGACTCAGAATTATACGATGTTGCTTAAAATTTCAGAGACATTTATGTTTTGTTCTCGAACTGGAGCGGTTCAAGAGAGTAAAATTATTCTTCAATTTTTCAAGTAAAACACCCTTAATCAAATGAAATTTTTAGTTGATTCCTGTACCAATTAAATAATGAAATTTAAAAGTGCATAGCTTATCGTAATACCCTGGCAATTCTTCTTCAAGAGCAAAGGATGCAGGTTGTTATTCGATTACACCTTCCAGTGGAATAAATCTCCTGATATTACCGCAAATTCCTCCGCTACAAAATTCTTTGACATCTCTCTTTAAAGTGGTACCCATTCAGGGAAGGGGGAGAAACAGCTGTATCTGGATCTTCGCCTTAACGAAATCACATTCCTAAATTTTCCATTTCCACAGTATAATTTAAAGACATGCTCAATAAAACCTTGAGCAAAACTATTTTAAGCTGACACTCGCCGCTTCAGACTTAAAACCGATTTCAAACGCTTATAGCGTAATGATAGCAATGAATAAAGATTTGTAGCGCAAAGGCTGAATTAAATGTTCCTCAAAATTTACCGAGTACCCATCTTGTGAGAAATTTTTGCTCACTCCCAGCGTGGTGCTCGTTATATATCACCCCTTAAATTCGGCTTTTCTCGATTCAAGATAGCCATTAATTAGATAATTGCCTCATATCCGAACGAGAAAGGAACGATTTAAAATAGTAAACCTCAATCTGGCACCATTCGTCTTTATGACGTCATAAAATTGGAGAACCACCTAGTGGTAGAAGCAGGCATCAACCATGGACTTTTAAAAATGATGTTTGGCCATTGCATGGGACAAAACGATCCATAACTTTTGGTTATTTTCTTTTCCAATGGTCTTAACCGGAAATGATACCGTTTTTGGTAATCATCTTTGCTTAGGTTACTTCTCCGTAACTTCCTGCCCAGATTTTTCCGTTTTGTTTTTTGTTATTTTGTCTCTTTTTTCCCCCTCCTTAACCTTCTTGATGCTACGCGAAATCAAATAAAATAAACGATTTGGTCCGTTAAAAATCATTTTTGGTAATCTTGTAATCTTTGCTTTTTAACTTGAAGTTTCGAAAATGGTGGAAATATGTTTAGTTTTGTATATTTCTTCTAAATGTATATCAGGACCTCTAACATTTTGTTTTGATGTGCGGCTGATTCCAAATACTTAGGCGGTTACAAATTCTACGATCATTCTAGATATGCTTCGATTTATTTATTTTTCGTTTACAAATAGTAAACGTTATTAATTTGTCATTTAAAAAATTAATATCAGTCTTTATTTTTGCTTGCTCAACATTTTTTACTGGAGAAATTACCAAAAGAGAAATTATAAATAGACGTTTTCTCATATTTCTAGTAGATTAATCATCTTTTTTTAAAATAATTATCACTAAAAACAGGCATTCTTTGAATGTACAGGAACCAAGAGATCCTTCTACATTTTTGACCTTCCATCTAGTCTAACAATTTTTATCTTTTTTCCCGTTCCTTTAAACGTTTATATCATATTTATAACTTGTTTGGCTCAATCTATATCCATATCTGACTCTTTCGCCATTAAATTTCACCATCATACACACATTGAATGCATGGAATGAAATTGCTGTATATCATACGCATTTTATAGATTTTAGAGCACATATATATATTTTAGTAATATATGGTGAAACATCAAATACCTCTAAATGAGCATTCCAATTTTCAGTGCGGTGATTTTTAAAAAACTCAAAGTGTCAGTTACTGAAAGTCACATAGACAGACTGACTGTGTCAATCTGCTAAGAAATTCTGTCACCATACCATTTCATATAATAATGCAAATATTTTCTGCACTTTTAATGCAATCTTTTTTGTGAGTCTCGTGATTTACCCGCGTTATAGATGTATACAGATCCATAACTCTAACTTATGTGTATAGACTTATAAAAATAATTTAAACATCTTATATATTACACAGTCGTAAATTGTAGCTTCAGTTTTACTTACATATTCAAAAAATATATCCATTGAATGCGTGGTGGGAAAAATAATAACATTCCAGTCCAGCTTTTTTGTTGACGGTGAGTGAAATGAAGGATAATATTACCTGAATATTATTATTTTTCTTATCGACGACCGAAAGACTTCTGCATTATTATATGAAGTGGTGGTATTTTTTTTTCTTGCATTCTGTGGATGATACACAAATATTGGTCAAATGGCTACCTTACCTGAAACTGTCATATTTTTAGAACCTTATTATTTTTCCAATCACCTATTCAATTATATATACATTTTAGAGCCGAGGTAGTTGGCATGATTCAGCAGCCCTGTGACCCATAAGTGGGGAGCTCAAAGCTCATTTTAATGATGACTATCAAGTTCAATAATAGTAGAGGCAGTTTAATGAAAAAAAAAATGGATGGCTCATACGCGTTGGCAACAAAATATTCACGGGAAAATTTATACAAATCGGAAGAGTAGTGTATTATTTTCCCAGTAGTAAGTCTGGTAACTCAATAATGATCAGAATAACGTAATTCATGTAAGCAAAGCGAGTGAATGATTGTTTATTAACGTCACAACTAACATAAATGCTATTGGTGACGAACTTCGTAATTTTGAAACGCGATCAAATGACAATGACGATACCTGAGTTAGTAACCTATTTGCCTACCTCCCACACTATCCCAAAGTGAGAACTTTCTACTCCGATAAATTAAACGTGCATCATCCCGCTTCACAACATTCTTTAGTGGAATTAATACTCAATCCACGACTCAACTGAAACAACAGCGAGGATGAATTTAAGACCATGATCACATGGTTACGACAGCCGTCTCATATAAATGTAAGTGATACCTTTAGGAAACTATGTATTATATAATATAGTTTTTCACTACACCATTTTTGTAATCTTACTTTTTCAATTGTACAATGCCTTTCGTTGATGAAATCTCATTGAAAGAAATATTTATGAGTGTATTCTTATAAACAGAATTTTTAATAAATAAATCCACTATGGAAATCCTTTTAAAACTGAAACCTTTACTTTTGGTTTTATTCCATTCTCTCAAACTTCTGTATTTCGTTGTTTCCTCTCGATACTTTGTATTCTGTTCATTGTTTCTGAAAGAATGAGTGCAGCTGTTGTCTATTTGTTTTTGTACATACAAAGCATTTGGATTGAAGAATAAAAGATGTAGCGAAATTTGGTCGAATTTTACACTCAAAAATACGCTACGATTGTATATTTTCACATTTTTTTATAAAAAGCAACATGGGAAAAAAATTGTAAAGGCTATCTGTTATTAAAAGACTTTTTTGAATGATGACCATAACAATAAGCTTCATAAGCATGCAGGTTTTTTTTTTATCTAAATTTTGATAAATTTTTGTACCTAATGTCGAAATAAAAATATAATAGATAAATTCAAGAAATTCAGGTATTACAACATCTCCGAAATTTATAACTATGATAACCATGATACAGCAGATATTGAAGAGATTATTTATTCTAATAACATACCAAGGTTCTATCAAAAATATCCATATATATATATTTACATATTTGTGGGAAATAGGTTCTTTTTTTGCTTTATTTTGTAATCCTTTTATTGAAACTTTCTACATACACGACTACATACTACGAACATACACGAGAGAGAGAGTGTGTTGTGATTGTTCATTAACGTCTCACAGAGAAGCAACGCGAGGAGTTTTGACGACAGACCTCTTAATTTTAAACCTCGATCAAGTGACGAGAGCGACACCTGATCTGGCACCTCCCTCTCTATAAACTAAAGGACTTTAGATCTCGATCACATTTAACGTGCATCAGCAGCTTCATGGCGGGTTTTTAGTGGCATTGGGGCTCGAACTCATAACTCGACGACATGAGAGAGAGAGAGAGAGGGAGACTGTCTTGAATGATGATGTAATACACTAAGAAAATGTTGTTCTATATTGTTTCGCTAGACATGAGGGTAAATAATCATCAGAATTGCAGAAAACGTATTTTAGTTTAGTTTACAGTAAATAGTAAATGCTGGGATTTAAAACCCTGAATCGAAAAAATATTAACAGACGGCCAAAATTATTATACATTATATGTGATACGTAGTGCATGTGTTTTTATTAATGAAGTTTATTTTTATTTATTTATTTATTTTGTTAAATTCAAATGAATAGATAAAGATGTAACGCTCTCCTATTGTATTTCAATCTACTTGTTGCTCCATAACAAGTAAATAATAAGTCACAAATACTTACTCATAAAGTTAGCCAACTGCTTTAAGTCCACAAATGTGTTACGTCAGAGAGTTAATGATTACATATGTATACAGAAAGAATTAATAGAGAGTAGAAAACGTTTTACGCGTGGAATTTTGACAGAAATTAATTTGTAAAACGATATTCATGTATTAAAATTCAGGCATTTTCTGCAAAAAAAATTCTAAACTCAATTACGTTATTCGATTTTTTAAAAAAATCAGCTTTTTGGGGTGTAATGGGAGCTAAGTTAGTTCTAATATAATAAACGACATGAAATGAATCAAATACAGAAGTAGTAAGACTGCCTTTCCCCAAGTGTTAAAGAACAAGACCTAAGCTCGGAAAGCTTTTCGAGGCTGTGAATCTACCCTAACATTTAAGTTGGTGTGGATATCAACTCATATGCCTGTTAATCACTGTGTGCTTGAAATTTGCTAACAGCGATTAAATCCGTAATTTTCATTTCAACACACAAAGGCTTTGGTAATAATCTAATTCTTAAGAGCGCCAGCGTCGTTGTTGTGATACATAAATCGAGTCCTAGAAATGAAAGCTGCTGCTCGTTAAATTTAATTGTGCCTCAAGGGGTCTCCTGTTGTATGGAATTAGAAGAATCAGTAAGGCAGGTCCTATCTTATATTCGTTAGTCGAGTCACGTGTTCAAGCTCTGATGCCAATAAAGACCATGCGTATTGCTAAGCTGATGCACATCAAAGTTATCATATTGAGATGCTGTGGAAGTTAGTAGAGTGAAGTGCCAGCTACGGTATTGTCTTTGTCACTTGACCGTGGCTCAGAACTACAAAGTCTTCGCCAGTAGCCCTCGAGTTGCTCCGTAGGGTAACGTTAATATAACAATCAATCAATTTACATCGTCATTTGATAATGGCTCAAAATTTCAAAGAGCGTCGCCAATACCCCTTTTTTAGCTCTATAATTAGTTCATCCCTGCAACATTAGGCTATGTGCGATGTTCTCTTAACTAACCTTGGAAACGTTTTATAAATTGAATTGGATAAAATAAATCCTCGACCTAACCAAATAAAACGTGATCCATTCAAATTAGACGAATTTAAGTACAGCAAATTAAATAAAAGAAACACATACATAAACGAAGCTAAATTTGAAAAGTGAAAAGTCGAAAGTTAGTGATTAGATTTATTGATTGATTGGTTGTATTAAAGCCGCATTAGAAGCCTCACGAGGGCTATAGGCGACGGAACTCAAAATTTTGAACCTCATTTAAGTGAAGAGGACGGCGCCTGAGGTGACACCACCCTTTACTAACTTAAACACCGCGCCAACCGGAAGCTTTGAGTCTCGACAGATTTAATATTCATCAGCCTCAACTACACGGCAAGTCTTTAGAGGCACCAAGGCTCAAGCCCACGACTCGACGAAAACCATCGACTGCGAGTCCTCGACCATGACTATTAGATAACGGACTGTTTAAAAGTATCTTTTAGAGTCAGGGATGTTTGTATGCCCTCTTGAATCCTTTGTCGTCACAAGTTAACTCTCTCGTTCCCGAATAACGTGGTAAGACTGATCTTTAACGCTGAAGGTAGACTAGATATCAAAGATGTTAAGAATGAGAGAGAAAAAAGTATTCAAAAGTAATTCTGCGAGAATAAATCTGCGTATTCATAACTTAACTATTAATAGAGTGAGTTAATACTTATCCGACATCTCTTCATTAAACTGTGAACTTCATGTCTCATCAGTGTCCGTTAAGATTTAGCAATGACCAGTAATTTTTAATAGACTTATAATTCTGACTCGTACCATCAAAATTAAAAGTATATTAAAAGTTAATCCATAAAGTTAAAAACCGTCTGATTTTAAGGTACAGATAACGAAGCAAGGGACGTTTTTTTTTTTTAATTCTTGAAAAGAAATAATAGATTAAAACAAAACAAAAAAAAGAGAGTATATGTCGAAAGAACGAAAAAAAATGCTAATTAACGTAAGTTAGCGAAAATAGAACAAATTATTCAGATTGAAACATTTTTGGTTTAGAAAAGTATTTCATGGTTGGATTAAATATTAGATGAAAGAATGTCCTAAATTGTATGGTCAGGACATCATGGAGCTTCGTTTCTAGCTTTCTCTTCGTTTCTCTCTTTCGAGAGCTCTATTTCTTTCAGATTTTGAATTTCTTACCCTTGTTAAAAATATTTTCAAAGCGTTGATATTCTTATAATTCTTTTGATGCAGAATGTTTCTAATAATTGATCTATATAAAAATTAAGATTACGTTTCATTTATACATCATTATCAGAAGTAAAGAATTCTTAATGCTGGGAACAGTAATGAATATCTTCAAGAAGACTATAATTTTTACACTTGAAAAAACAGATATGAGTTTTTTGTTTTCGTTTTTTTTTTTTTCATGTGAATGTTATTAATTCTTATTCTTACGAACTCTTACATTTGTTTGTTTTATGAAAAAAGAATACTTTTGCTCTTGCAAAAGTATAATTTTATAAAATAGTGCTTTTTTAAAAATATATATTTCCACTGATTGTAAAATTAAGCATAAAATCTCGTTTTCCTTCTTTTTAAGGCTATTTTTGTTTAATGTCAAAGAACCTGGTCAAAACTTGAAATACATTTCCAGACAGAAAATTTTCCAATTTTCATATACTCATAAGTCTGTGACGTTGTAACGCATACATCCATTTATGATGTAATAAATTTAAAATTTAGAAACATTCCAAAAATATGCCATTTTTTACTTAAATACGAAAAGTTTAAAGGTCGTTTAGCGTTACAATATAGGAGACGAAATATGGGACACATTGTACCCCATAAAAAAGGGATTCATTTTGACAGAAATGAGAAATATTGTATTATACGCTGCTAGATAGCGAAGTCAGAATATAAAATTAATGTCTGATCATCTTTTTGTTGGAAAAAGTGTTCCAGTTTCGGATTATAGTCTTTAACATTACGTTGGGACTGTCTTAAGCGATGCTATGATCCCTAATTTCTGTTACAAAATGTTGAAGTTTTTATAACAAAGCTGTTGTATCTTTTCACGATATTTTAACATAAAATAAGCATATAATTTCCTTTTAAATGTATACCTATCGAAACATTTTGCTGAATAATTCATGCATTTCACTTATAAAAGAATAAAAAAAATTGCTTCCACATCTTTTCTAGTATACACCTTTTGTTACGGATCACCTAACAATACATTTCCCATAAAACCGACATTTTCTAAAAAAAATAATATTCAAGAGCATCTGATTATGATTTTCCAGCACAAGTTGAACGTTCTGAATAAATTGCCATAGAGTTCAGAACTTTTTATCATAATGAGAGACTCTACCATGTCTACCCTTAAATCTCAAAAAATGAGGGGAAAAAATATTTTTTATTCCAGTTTTGCCCTCCCTTTAGAAGAACATATATATGCTGTCGTTTTCTAACAGAAAAGCGTTGGTCAGGCATGAGTGCTTATTTTTAATGGTCTGGATTCTTCTGATTTTACCGCAGGATACGTCTAACGAGGGATGAGTTTTCAAATTGATTGCTAAGTTTTTTTCTGGTTTATTTATTTATCTATCTGTTTACTAGCTTACATTTCGGCATTAGCAAAGTCTTTTGTGATTGCTTCTTGCATCAATGGTCTATGAAAAAAGTTATCGACGGTCTGTTGAAGAAGAGAGCGTAACGGGGCTTGATATTTAATTCGTTTTATTGTGGTCCGTAACATTTTTGTCATTCGATATTGTATAATTCTTATTCAAAAAATATGTTCTGTAAGCTGAGTGAATAAATTGTTGGAAGAACTGATTTTTAGTTGCTGCTTAAGTGGGTATTTTGTTATTTTTCCAGCTCTAAAAAATTAAATTATCCTTAAAAATAGTTTTTTAAAGCTTTGTTATTGTTATACAAGGACTTTTAAGAGGGAGGGTCTTTTATTTTGTTGAATAATTTCATTTCCATTGCTATAAAACTTTAAAATCTTATTATTTTCTTTTCTTACGTTAAATTTGATAAAATATTTTTTTAGTAGGAATACGGAATTTGTATAACATTTTTTATTTTGATCTTTTTTTGCCACATTTATTTCTCGTCGATTGCATTTAAATATCACGAAACTTCGTGAGTATATTTTTTTTAAAATTAAGTGTTTATCAAAAAACTTTTATATTCAACATATTTTAACATACTCAAAATGCACATTTGAGAAAAAAGAATCATTTCCTTAATTAAAAATTTTAGTTTTTATCGAAATATCTTAATTCTCTTTCACAATTCCGTGCATGGATTCGGTTATACTAATGTACCCCTGCACGGAATAATTTTGCAATTTTTTTTCTTCCAGGCTTTACGAAAAATAGTAAAACTAATTGTGTCTACTTTAAAAAAATAATTACTTACCTCTAAATCTCTAATCCATGCATAGAATTATCAAACTTATTAAGCAAAACAACCAGAAAAATTTCTAAACTTTATATTAATAACAAAAATGCTTTAGCATTTAAAATACATGACCGTTATAAAAATAAAAAAGATGAGAAAAAAATAGCTTAAAGTTTTGAAGGTCAGTGAAATGTGTTTGGCACACAGTTAAAAGAAAACTTATATAACTTCGCTAAATAATGTAGCTAGAGCTATGGAATTTTGTGCACGTATGCAATTACTATAAAGTAATAATTATATTCGACGTTTTGATCATTCTTAAGGTACTATGTCATCTGAAGATAATGAAAGATAAGAAATTTTATCATGGGCATAAGGTTTCAGTTACAAAATTTTTAACGTGTTTAAAAGATCCCGTAGTCTTAAAAAAAAGAGACATCTTTAATTACTTTCTCCATTTTCATCTCAGCTATTTTTGTCAACGTTAATGGCTCAATGTGATTGTTTATTAACGTCGCCCTGAGAAGCAACATGAGGACTATTTTTAAAGCGCCCGAAAGGAACGATCTCACCCTAGGGGTTTGGAGCAAAAGACTATTGGCAATGGATCTCGTTATTTGAACCTCAGTCAAGTGACGAGGATCATGACTGAACTGGCATTTCCATTTACAAACATCCACACCTCGTCAACGAGAGGACATTTAGAGCCTGAACAGATTTAACTTGTTTCAGCCCCATTACACAGAAGATCTTTAGTTGCATCAGGATTCGAGCCCACGACTCGACGGAAAGGACACCGGGTGTGAGTTCGTGACCATGAGGCTACTGAGGACACGGAATAACTGTGGAACGCAAAAGGGGAAAAAAATGAAATTCTTCTAAAGTAAGCTCTATGTAAAAGAACGAAAGCTTGTATTTTACTTTACACCTTCGTAATAATAAATTTAAATAAACATGCTTTAAATTAATTTGCGTCTTGTTTCAACGTAAACGCAAGGGGTACTAAAAGCGTGATATTGTCGCGATGAATGTGTTCCCTTTCTTCTTTTTGAAGATGTGAAAGTCGCAACGTGCAAAGTCGGTCCTTTCTGCTTCAACATTATCTTTGCGTGAGTCGCAATCCTCTTCGGTTCTGAGCATGCCAAAGGTACACTAAGAGTTTTGGAAATCGAGAAGGAATGACAAAAAAAATTTCACAATACTCGTAGTGACTGAAAACTACATGCACCCTGTAAATGATGCATTTTTCACTCTTCGACATAGTCTCCATCCCTATCCACGCACTTGCATCGACGACTGGCTAATCTGCAAAACTCATGTGAGAGAAGAATTCTAGTGGGCTGCTGCTGTAACCAGATCTTTATAGCAGCTTTCACTATAAAAGTCTGAAAAACGAATGTCCCTTAAAGTGTTTTATCATCTTTAGGAAGTTGTGAAAGTCTCAACGTACAAGTGTTCGGTGCTACGAAGCTTCGCTGCTTCAACCTTCCATACGGATTGCCATATGCTTCAGTTCTTAGCACACCAACTATACCTGGGAACAATGAAAACCAATGCATTACTTAGAGCATACACGTAGCTTTTAGGTACATTAAAAAAAGTTTTAATCGTGTGAAAGATTTTAAAAAACAGATATCGCCTTAGAGTTAAATCGCTACTGTTCAATCATGTCTCGTAGATCAATTCTTGTAGTGTTATGTATTATTCTATAAGCGTATTTTTGGATAGTATATCCATAGGTATGTTTACCATAGTTTACGATGCGATTGATGATGATGATTGCTTATTAGCGTCTCACACTCAGAAGGCTATTAGCGACGGACTTTGCAATTTTGAACCTCGGTCGAGTGACGAGGATGACATCTGAGCTGGCGCCTCCCTCTCTTAATTTCCACACCATGCCAAGGGGAGGACCCGATATACTTAACATGCATCGGTCCCGCTACACGAAGGATTTTTGGTGGCTTCAAGGCTCAAACCTACGATTCGACAAAAACAACGCCGGTCGCGAGTTCATGACCATGTGACTCCTAGGCTATCGCGGCCACCCAAAGTTTACTAAGCACATATGTATACCAAATCTCCAAAACGTGTTTGATTCACATTTTAAAATACGAAGGGAGGGGATTACAGTTCACATAATGCTTTACAAACAATGTTGATTCAAGAAAAAATCCCCCTTTCAGATCTAAAACTGCAAACTAAATTTAAGAGAGAATTTATAAATAAATTTACCTTATTTTTTATAAACTTTCTGAAAAAAATGAGAAGTAGAATTACCTTGGCATTACTTTTTGTTAAACTGACTGATTTCCTTTGAAAAACTTATTCTATTAAATAAAACAAATCAACATATGAAGAAATATAATATTTATAGATGAAAATTAAGATATTTTAAATGGGAAAAATGTGAGCAAGAGTATTTCGAGATGTTATATATGAGGGATAAGTGAACTATAAGTTATGTGGGTAGTGTTCTCAGTATTGAAGGGAGAACTCAAATTAAATGTTATATTAGAAGCGCTCCTGTTTTCAAGTAGGGTGTGTATCTGGGATTTTACGATATGTGAAAAAATTGAAGGAGACCTTATAAAGAGTTGAGAAAAATATTTGTGCACATGATTTTTATTTATATTGATAAAAACATACATGTGTATATATGTTTATACTCATACAAATACTAATGATTAAAAAACCATAATAGAATTCATTAATTTAATGGAAATAAAAAATGACATTTTTTTTAGATTGATACAATGCTTTCATAAGCTTGCAGTAAACTATTATGACTTAAAGTTTAAAGTTTTATTAAGTTAATACAAGAAAAAATCAATCATAAAATCAAATTTATCATCATTTTAATTTATTTTTCTGGTTTTCAGTTAAATAAAGACTTTTGCTTATTTTGTCACGTAAATAAGTATTTTTTAATAATCCTATTAAAACTAAATTCCTCCAGAATCGTCATTAATTCGTAAATTTCAACTATACGAGACTCTGTAATTACCTTTAATATTCATATTACTGAAGAAAAAATGATATTTTTAAAAATCATTTTTCTTCCCAAATTGATTCAAATTTAAGATTAAACGTTCTACTAACTCCAAGTAAGTGATTCCTCCTCTGCCCCCCTGTCCGGAAATTGAACATACGAGGCGATCAATTTCAGTGAAAGGGGGAGGGAGTAGATCTTTTTTCCCCTTTCTTTTTCGTCTTCTCACAACCCTCCCCTCTTTTTTTTCACTCTCTTCATTTATTTCCTTAAATGTTTCATGCATCATTATTCAGCATTATAGATAACGCGATATCGAAAGGGAGAGCTGTGACTACTTTACCTGTCATAGAGTTATTCTCATTTTCTTTTCCGTAAGGTTTCTAGTTATGTTAGCGCTGTTTTTGGGGGGTGATTTATTATGGGACGATTCGTGACGTCTCTCATGACAGATGCTATTTGCATAAGATTGCTGTGTGTGAGAAGAGAGATTTTTCCTCCTCTTTTTTGAGGGGCAACGAAACATGAAGTGAAAAAAAAAAGAAAAAGAAAGAAGGGTTGCACCCGGGAAAGAACGTATCGGATGATGGAAGATTAAATTTTGCTGTTGGATAAGCAGCTTTGGATATTATTCAAGTGCAAGAGTTTTGAATTTATTATAAATTCTGGTTTAAGATTAATAATACCATTCCCATTTTTATCAGCAACAAGTTTTCTACTTTGTCTATTTGTAAGAATCAAGGTAAAATATTAAGAAGAAAACAGAATTTCTCTTCTTCACTCTCACTCGTCACTCTTATTTAATTTCACTGTCTCTTTCTCAATCACTCTCACTCACCTCCCCCGCTCTCTGTCAGGGAAAGAGAGAGATGGAGAAATTTATTGAAAAGAACAAACAGCTCATTCTTTCTTAATTAAATAATTGAATTCATTATTGTCACACAGACCAAGAACATAGAGGTACGGAATACTAATAGGTACACATACTTGTCACCTATTGTACGCATAGCCAACACTTCAACAACTACTATTGCATATCCGAGGTACTAGGATCGATCGCTATGCACTAACCTTTAGGCCCTGTGACTCTACATGTGTTTTTCAACATAACGATGCACGACAGCATGTTGCCCGTGCTGTCCAGGCCTTTCGTGATGCAGAATATGTTCAATTATTAGCCTGGCAAGCACGCTCTCTAAATATTTCAACCATCTAGTCATGTGTTTCTAAGGGACTGACAGTCACTACAATTGATGAATTCTTGACACATAGTTGAAGCCGCATTGAAAAATGTTCCTGAATACGCCATCTGGGCTCAATTCAATTCGATGCCAAGCTGGATTCTAGGTGTTATTGCTGCCAGAAACGCCAGCTGTAGGTACTGAATTCCGCACGCTGTGCAACATAAATCACCTATAAAATTAATCGTTTTATTTCTATTATATTGCATGAGAGGGTACCGTAAAATTTAAATTATTACTGAGAAATAACACCAAGATATCTGGAGACTATTCTTCATATTAATCGTACATAATGTTGTAATTAACAGCTATTAATATTGATTTGTTTGGTTTCAAAAAGATATAGATTGAAGTAACCCACAACATCGCAATGTCTTAATTATTATACCGAAGTATATTCTCCGCCAGAAATATGAACGGCATCCACTCGATAAGAGAACTCATCCCCATACCGTTTTTCAACATGTTCAGTGTCCCAGTTTGAATGACTGAAGTTATTCGCTTTTTCTGTTCATCAATGTCCGCCAGAGGAAAAACACTTCATATTTTGAGTTACCCATAGAAAAAAAAAATAGCTGAGAAAATAGGGAAAGGGGGATCACTGATTTAGAGCAAAGTCGTCATCTGCTCTGCGATACATCCACCGCTGTCCACGGCAGACTGGCAGTCATGACTGCGAACTTGCGATAGGCTTTGTTTCCGTCGAGTCGGAAGCTCAAATCCCGATGCCACTAAAGACCTGCCGTATAGCGAGGTTGATACGCATTCAATCTGGTCGAGGTCTCAAGTTCTCCTCAGTTGTGTTGCAGAAGTTTGGAAAGGGAGGTGCTAACTCAGGCATCCTCCTCGTCACTACCGAGGTTCAAATTTACGAGGTCTGTCGCCAATATTCCTTGCATTATTCTCAGTGCGACGTTAATTAACAGTCAGTAAAGCGACCAATATACCATGTCGCATCACTGGATGTCGTTCGCATTTTCTGGCGGTGGTCTCTTTGAACATTTTTTTTATTGTATAATATTTAAGTACTATTTTTAATGTAATTTGTCCAAAAAGGTTGTAACTTCTATAGTTTTGCAATTGTAGCTTTTCAAAGTTATGATACTCTTTTGAATTAATGCCTTGTTTAATACATAAATTTAAAATATGCCCTAAACATTAACATAGAACTGCTATTCGGTATGGAAACATCCTTGTTAACAATTATTTATAGTGTTAGTCATATTTTCAAATTCTTGGTGGTAGTCTGTGGTAGAGCTAGTATTGCTTAGTTTAAAATATTTTTTATAAGCAGATAATTCTCGAATGTCTTGTGTAACTCTTGTATACTATTTAATTTTAATTTTTATTTTGACTGCATTAATTATTAATCAACATTATCTTCATAATTTGCTATTTTCTATTTCAAATTACATTTGTTTCTTTTGAATGGTTACATCATTATCGTGACATTCAGCGTTCAATATAGATAAAAAAAAAAACTGTTATCTTTATATGTGTATGTAGGTGTGAGTGAGTGATGATTAGTTAAACTTATGATGAACCCGATGTGAGTAACTATTACGTCGAAAGTATGATTAATTAAAGGAATTTAGAATCTCCATAATTAGTAGTGACAGTATAACTTCATAATACAATATATTACACGCATAGCAGCGTAGAAAGTGATTTTATCCCCCCTCCCCTACTTAGGAAAAGCAATTTTTATTTAATAGAATGTTATTTTGTCATTTTTCTGAAGAAATTTGACCAAAATTAGAGTGATTAGATGAAAATTATTCAAATTGTCGTTATTAGATAGAAATGAGTATTAAATTCCTGATTATTGTGTCACAAAAGATTTAGGATTTGTGTGAATAAATTCTCTGTTATTAAAACTTTAGGAAGGACTTTCACGTATTCAACTAGACAATCCAATGAATTTTACGAATAATAAACTCTGTGTTACAGCAATTTAACTGCATTATATTCAGTGAAACAGTACTTATTTGTGTTAAACATACAAAGTTAAATTAAATTAACAGATTGTTGATAAGTAAAAGTGAACTCATAGAATTAGGGAATGAAACACAAACAATGTTTAAACTATGCTTTTACGCCCTACAACAATATTTTGTGGCAAATTCTTATTCTAAAGTGGAAGAATTATACACTGAATGTACATTACTGATGAAGAGAGAATGTTACTCTGCAGTAGAGAATTGAATTTTAACATTGAATAACTTCAAAATGTGTACACATTTTAAAACAGCTACAAATTCAATTCGGAATCGGGGCTTCGCATTAGCATTAGCTTACCTAATATTAACTAGAAATTCATTTGAATTTAGACTAAATTTTATCATTCAATGAATTGCCAAATTCATTTCTGGAAATTCTAGTTTGTATATTGGTATTATGTAAACTAGAAATTCCTTTGGATGGCATTAAAATAGCATTACAGCAGCTTCAAGCTCTCTTCTACATTGGTCTGAGCATTCGCGTCATATAAATTTGAGATTTCAATTCAGATTTATGTAATGTTAATTAGCCTTTCATTTTAAAGAAACTGGTTTAATGAAGTACAAATTCGCTATTGAATTGAATTCATTATTGTCTTCGGTTAAGTTAGAATTTAAATTAATTAAATATTTTACTTTTCATGCATGTTATGTTTAATAATATCTAGTTTGTTTAGGTTCATGCTTTCATTGCTTCCGATAAGGCTCTTTTATTTTGGAAATATGCATTGTTGTTCGCCTTATTAATGTCGAGAACATTTATGATGATGAATTTCATTTTTGATAAGCGCATTAAATAAAAGTTCTTTATTTAACTGTTTAATACATATCTGCTTATAAGTTTAAACATAATCAGTTGCAGATTCTTGATTCAGTGTAAAGCGAAATTAGGTTCAAATATAAAATTATTAAATTAGAATCTATTGTCGATTAAAAATAATACTAATTAAAATAGTCTTCATATATATTAATTTTTGTGATGTATATTATGATAGAAAATATAATAATAATTTTTCCGCTGAATTTCATATTGAAAATAGTGAAAACAATATGCATGGTATGAGCCTCCAACCAGTATACTATTCCAAATACATAAAAATGGATGTGAAAAAGCATTTGTGAAAATATACATTCTTCTCTACTTTCTCTTAATAGTTAGGTTCAAAATTAACCACACAGGAAAATAAAATCGAGGTTCACATTTATGATTTTTTAAAAATAAATAGTTAAATGTTGCTTTTTTTTCTTTTTATCCATTTCTTAATAAAACTATCATGTAAATTCGATTACGAGAGCTGAATTAGCGCATGTGCACGTGAGTTCATGGACATATTTTCTGAGTCAAACTATGAGACAATTATGTATTACGGATAATAATTCTAAATTTGTATTAGTTGACTAAAATACTTGTGGGAAAAGCGCAAAAGTATATACCCGTAAGCAAGAATAAATTCATACTCTATAGGTTCTGCAGAATGAAGTAATACGTTTTTGTTAGAAATGACACCTAAATAAAATATTTCAGAATTCTAAAGATGATAAAAACAGCGGAATAGATTATTGAAAACTGCAAACAGCGATATCAAACAACGTGTAGCCATTCATTTTTTAAAAAACGATTCTGTTCCCAGCAAACATTAATGTGTCATGTGACCTGTGAAAAGAATTCTATTAAAAGGAAACGATAATCGTCTGACAATGAATCACGATTACGTGACATGATAAAACACTCTTTACTAGCTACAAGGAAACATTCTGAATATTCCTTTCATTTAAACTTCTACAGTATGTTAATTCTGCATGTATTATATCTGATAAAATGTTGCATAGGATATATTGAACTCTTAATTCCTTTCATATTTACTTTTTTGAAAAGAAAATCGCGCGAAATAAAATTAAGATATATTTTATTTCAGTTTTGAAAGAGACTGTGGTTAAAAATGGCGCCTCGTAGCCGATGCCTGCGTTAAAACGTTCAAAATCCTTTACAATGATATTATGTGTATTCTTGCAGAATAATGATGTCAATAAATCATCCAATATTATTAGTTTGAAAACTTCAAAGCAATCTGTGTAATGATAATAATAAAAAGAAAGCTATTACTGCAAGCTATTCATTACTTTCTCTATTGTCAATTCTTCCTTCAGCAGTTAATACATCCATTTATATGAGGCGATTCTAACGGTTCCCAGTTCCATTCTTTCTGATTTTGTCTTTTACTTTCCATTGGTTTTGCTATCATTTAGAACAAGATTTGTGTTTTCTTGTGTAAAAATGAAAACTTTCTCATAAGAATCTTTTAGAAGGTTCACTATCATAAAAAAATTGACAAAACAAGTGGTGCGAACCATTTCTTTACACAATATAAAACATACATTAAAAACTTTGTTTTCAACATATTAGAACGAATACAATTTTATAATTCTTTATCCGTCTGGCATACTTTCATTTTTAAAATATTTTTAAAAGTATTTAATGAGACATTTCCCATTACCATGGTTTTTTTCAGTTTTATGAAAAGTTTTCAAGTAATGAATATTTTGCATAAATCATGTCACATTAAAAAAAATTTTAAACAAAATTTATTTTGAAGTTTATGATAAGAGAGAAAAGAAGGTAGTTTAAAAGATAGGCGAGGGAAAAGGAAAGAAAAATATTCATTTATAAAATATTTTAATGCAAGTATTGAATACATTTTTGTTCATTATTACTTTTAATCATTTAGACACTGCCTTATTTACATGAAAGAATGTTAGAAGGAAGAAAGGCACACACATTACATTTTTATTTAGAAAATCATTAAGAATTATTTTTAACTGTTTTGTTTAAACTATTAATTAATAATGGAATGTGAAATAATTAGAAAAAGTTAACGCCATTCGCTGTGTGTATTTCTGTATGTTTATTCTTATATACTGCTTCGAAAAATAACACGAAACAAAGCAATGTTTATTTTAAAATACTTTGACAAACGAATCAGTTGTAAAAGAAAATTGTAGACAAATATTATCTTTAACATAGTTTTCTTGATTTTTAAGCTTAAAATAATGATTAAAAACATTTTATTAAACTTTCTATTTCACCGTAAATAAACATGAAAACATATTCAATTCTTTGTTAAAAGATGACTGTCACATAAAATCAGAGGCATTTTTTTTTAACTGAGAACGAATGAAGCTTTTTTTGTAATAATTTATCTATTTCTTAATGTTGATTTAATGCATTAATTATAATTTATAAAATACAATAACTTTTTAGTCTCGTTTAGTTTGGATATAAGACTTCTATATAGCTTCTATATGTTTATTCCAAACTAAGATATTGATTTTTTCTTAAACACAAGTATTCAGATTATATGTCAAAACAATTTTTTTTCTCTTATCATGCAAAAAGCTTAAGAACACCCCCCCTCGGAAAAAAATTTTTAAAGTGCAATAAAGACAAAGAATGGACGAAAGAAAGTATCATTTCTTCTTCATTATCTTTTTCATTCCCCAGAAACGCTTTATTAATCTTCCTTTTCATAAAAGACTCTCCTTGTCCTTGCTCTTTGTCTTTTGGGCCAGGAAAAATAAGAACAGCAGAACTGTAACGAGAACCGATTCCTTTTCGAACGTAATCCTCATACATCCATTCTCTAAAGAACACCTCATCGCCAAATAGCGTAACGGGGAAAAAATAATAAAATACAAAGAACAAAACAAGAGAGTCTAACTTGCCGGCAAAAGATCCACAATCATCTACAAAAAGTTTCTTCCATAAAAATGGTCCAAGATTAAAACGGATCATATTTAAGCCGCCGCCATTTTGCTGAATGCGGGCTCTAGTCTGATCCGGAAAAATCCCGTTTTTGGCGCTAGAAGACCACCGTACAATTCTTTCCAAATGATGTTCCTATGCTGGTAAAATAACACGAGAGGGTTTATTTTCGATGACATTTGTTGTATTGCATACTGTCTTTTTCCGACCCAACTCTTTTTCCTTGAACGATCTTTGGAACACCACGGAACGATTTTGTAGAGCAGGGCAATTTTAGCTTATTGCTTTGATTCCGATAAACGCTGTCCAGCTTTATTTGAGATAGTTGGGCTACAACAACATCCAATTTTAGTCTAGGAGAACAAGAAGAAAAAAAGGTTTGAGCCCTCAACAAAGAAACGTAGAATTTTCAAGTTTTTTTTTTTTACTTCCGACTTCTCTGACACGTTGTTTCCCCTTGTTCTAATGTATCTATTTCTTGGGTGCCTTAATACCCTGGCCACGTTCAATCAACTCGTTCCCAAGTCCGTAGCCCTATAATCAGTTGCTACCATTTTTTTGATTAATGCTGCTGGCGATGTTTTTGTTCCCAAAGAAGTACAAATGTACGATTCTCGTTAACTGGGTTTTTTCGTCATTCCCTTTGTGTCCCTAAATTTGGAGAAGAAAATGATTTACAGATATCATTCAGAACTTTTGTGTTGAGCTTTAATGTGTACCGAGATCGAAAAAAAGGAACGTTAATCCATTTACCGAAAGATAATCTAGGTCGTTTAATATAAGAACAAATTTGGTAAGATATTTTCTATTTACATAGGTCTTGATTGCTAACACATAAAGTTTTCAAACTGCATAAAAAGATTATTCTTTGTTTTAGATTTTCAGGTCGAACATCTGGGTATAAAAAAACGGTGTAAGATTTTATCAAACTAACAAATGAATACTGAAGTATCGGTTTGATTTTTTTTTAATGAACAGAAGATATATTTTGTCAAAAATTAATTTGTGTTAACCTTTACGTAGAATTTTATTAATTTGAAATTCATATTGCAAAAATTTTAATCAATCAAAGGGAAAAAAATTATTAGATGTTTAACGATAGTATGGTAAAATAAATATCATTCAAAATTCAAATTATTTGTTCTAAATGTGTTTTTATATATTATAGGCAATGTGCACATAAAATACATTTATTAGATGTTCTTTTGCTTATTTATTTGATTGAAATTGGGGGAAAGTGTGCGTAGTAAAACCTTGATACTCTGGCACTCTGAGAAATTGGTGGTCTGACTTTTTTTTTTTTTTTTTTTTTTTTTTTTTGTAAAAAATCAGGATTCTCATTTCAGGGTTCTCTATATTTCAAATAAATATTGCTTTCGTGCTTGTCAGAATTTATTTGACATTTAATTTTAAACCATAATGGCCAAACTATATAAAATTAGAAAGCTTTACTAATTTTTAAAAGAAAAAGAAAAACATGTTTTAGGTTTTTATATGATTTTGATTTTAATGTACAAGCTCTTTCCTTTTATAACAATAGTAACCAGACTTAAGAAATTTTGTGTAAATTCAGTAATTAACTTTATCAATGTACCATTCAATATTTGATTTTATTTTTCAGGCATCTTCTTTGTTCACGTTTAAAAAGAGTTAAAGTTAACTTTTATTTAAATTCCCAATTTTTCTGTAGTACTAACTATTTTTTCTCGTTATCGATCGAAGAAACGAAATGAAATTTTTACCAAACTCGAAAAATATAATTAGTGGTTTTTTGTATTTGAATATTTTCATTGTTTTTTAACAATCTGTTAGTTCTTTTAACATATAAGATAAATACTAGTTTTCTAAGTTTATAATACAATTTTATTCAATAATTATATATTTCACTGCAATCTCCTCAAATTGTATGAACGTTTCTTTCATTTTTTATTTCTTTCCGACTTAGTTTTCTTTTTAGAATATTGTAATTGATCGTAGTGACATATTTACTTCAAGTGAAGTTTTGTAGAATAAAACATTATAATTATGTATATACATATGTGTGTGCGCACGCGCATGTATATATATATATATATATATATATATATATATATGTAATTCTTTTTCTCCATTTTGAGCTTTTCACTTAGTCCCTTTTTTCTTTAAACTTTATTCTTGTGATAATTTTCCCTTTTATGTTCTGTTTTTTTTAAATTTATATATAAAATAAACATTACAAAAAACAAAAAATGTACAAAAAATAAATAAGATTAGAATAGTCATATTTCAGAACGTTTATTCACATTTTTAGCATTGAAAACAGTGTGTTGAATAATAATTTATTTCTAGTTACTTATATACAGTGTTCTTTAAAATATTTTAATTAAAATATCTTTTCTTCTTTTTTTAGGTAAGTACATCTTGATTACTGCTCGCTTCAATATGTTCATGGATTTCTTATCGTGTAGCCCTTTCTCTTTTCATTGATCATGGAAAAGACCCAAATCGGAAAACATTACAAACCTTTTTTACCATTTCGAATTGAAAGAGCGGAATGTGAATTTCAACTCTGCAATAAAATACGCATAGGTATTTTTTTATTTGTAAATTATCAGTTTTAATAAAAGTATTGTATGTTAATTTTTTCATCATTTAATAATATTATCTGTTTGGAATTTTGCACGTTGAAAGTTTCTATAAATTATTTTATTATGATTAATTTTTAGGAATTTTACTATACAAAAATCTATGAGAAGTACTTTATTTCAAACACCGATTAATTGAAACACTTCCTTAACACTAATCCTTTCTTACTTTAAAAAAAGACAAAAAAATATATATATTAAACAGAAATCTTTGTTAAATTTTCGCTTCTAAAGGGTTCATTTGCATTTTTATTTGAAAATCATTTTTATCGTTTTTTTTATCGTGTTTAGAAAATGCCTGTTCTTAAGGGAATAAAAATGTTAAACAGTACTTAGAAAGAGATTATTTTTCTATTATCATGGTAATAACAGGAAATTTGCAATTACAACCTTTGACTCAATTTACTTCCGAGAATTCTAAAAAAAAAAAAAGAAGAAACGTTAATAATGGTCACTCTCATATATATGTATTTATTAATATTCTGTTTCTCTTACACCATTTAATCGGAAATTATTTTGCTTCTGGGATTTAAACAATTAATACTTAGTTTACTTAAAACTGACTTAAAAGTTTGGTTTACTTGAAACGAAATGCGGGTATTTGAATAATTTTGTATACTGATTCTTTGTATGATTCTCTGTGAGCAAAAGAACAATTAATTAAAAGCCAAGTTACGTGGAAATTTAATTCATTTCCTGTCGGAAACACGGCGCCGTTTCGCACTATACCAAGCCTAGTTATAAAAGAGAAACATTTTCGTCTTACTCTCTCCCTGTATCGTTGGGATAAAAGTACAGGGACATAGTTACAAAATTATTTTTGTACATTTAATTTATATGGTAATTTGCTTGAAATAATAAGGATAAAGTTAGGAATTTTCATAATCTAGTTAATTGTGTAAATAGTTATAATTGCATATTATAGTAATTTACGAGTCGTTGAATCATCTACTTTGGAATTTTCTTGTGGCAAAAATCTAGTTACTTCTTCCAAAAATTATCTGACAGTTAAATTTCTTTTTACAACCAAGAAATTCTTTTTGAATATGTATTTATTATTCGACTTTCGAATTCTGATTCCGCTAAAGACCTTCCGTCTAGCGGTGTATGTCGATGCTCCAAATCCTTCCTTTGGAGTGATGTAGAAGTTTGGAGAGGAGAAGCCAACTTAAGTGTGTCGTCCTCATCATTTGACCAAGGTTTAATATTAAGAGGTTTGTCACCAATATCTCTTTGTTGCTTCTAAGTTTAGCGTTAATAAATAACAAATCAATTAATAGTTGTTTTATGGTACATATAATGCATGCATCGAAACAAATTTTAATTGGAAAATCCATCAAAATATTCACTGCTTTTTAATAAATTGGATTATCCAAATATTCATGAAATAATCTAAAGAAAACTTATCGCTTATTGTATTTTTTTTAGTTCTTGTAACAAATAATATCAAAATATAATATTGCTTTACAAAATACTATCATACTGATTTCTTGCGAAAAATAAGTATTTATTGTTCGGCAATAATTACGTTTTCATTTTTCTGAAAAATCGATTTGATGTAAACCTGTTTCTTTAATCAACCTTTTGCTATAATAAATAAAAAAAAAATTTCTTTTTTCTTTCCTATTTTTATATACAGTATTTTCTTTATTCGTCACTTCACCTTTCCGTCCCTGCCAGTAATACAGCGATTTAACTCAGGTATACGGTAGTTGTTTTATCCCTTCTAACTTCAATGGAATAATGTTGGCTTTCAATACGAAACAGAACATTTTTGTAGTTTTAATTCTTTCTTGCATTTGAGTGTTCTGTATTAAATTTTAAACAATAATACATATATTTTGCTGCTTAAATACGTTATGTTATTATTAGCGGTTTTCCATTAATCTTGCTTTTTCAGATACCTGGCGGTGCTCTGTCCAATATTTGCTGGATTACCGAGAGAACTCTGTAGCTTAATTTTATAATTGTTTTATCACATCATTAAGCTTAAGTGCGTTAAAAAATCGTTAATGATTATTTTTTAAATTTCTTTCTGTCTTTAAATTGCTTTTAAATACCCGTAATGTAGTGGGGAGGATGCATGTTAAATCTGTCAAGGCTCTATGTCCTCACATTTGGATGAGAGTGGGTATGCCACTTCAGATGTCATCTTCTCTTTTGACCGAGGATCAAAATTATGAGATCAATCTTCAGAATCAACAGTGTTACTTCTTTGTGCAACGTTAGTAAATAGTCAATAAATTAACCGCTTCAATCTTTAAACGCGAATTTATTTCATCATACTTTATCCATTGGCTTACAAATACCTTTCCTCATAGTCAACCCTATATTTACAATTTTTTTTTTAAATTTAGATGGAATTAGAAGAAGAGGAATCGGAATTTCTCCTCAGAGAGTTATTTCTCACTATGCGCCAAATTTACTTATTCGTAATTGGAGAAATCACCAAAACAATTGCATATAACTCCCACTTTCTATCGAAATAAGTGGAACGTCATCTCTTAACGGAACGAGGGACACACTAAGAAGTTACAATTTCTCGTTCCGTCTCACAGCTGGCAACGTAATAATGAATTTGAAATGTACGACTGGCTGCCAGCTGGCTGTGTGAGCTGAAGGGTTAAAAGTCGTAATTAAATTTTATAAGTTTGCCAACGAAATAATTTTTATCCCTTCAGATTTCCAAATATTCTCTTTACTTAATTTTTATTAGTTTATTAGTAACTTATCAAAAGATTTTACATGTTTAAATAAATACCCGTTTTAATGAAATGGATATAAAAATAACCAAAAGCCAAAAACCCAACAAGCATTCAAAGTCCCATAAACTCTCTTTTTTTTGCTGTTGATTCCCAGCGCCTATTATATCCCTTTTAAATTGCTGAATAATTTATGACCATAATGCTTTATTACCCATAAACTGATTATGTCCAACTCGATTATACTTCTTCTCTCAAGAAAGAACAAGCACACTTGAAAACGCACAATGACAAACTCTGAATGGACGTTTTCTCTCGAATAACTTCTTTTATTTGCAGATCTTTTCTTCTCAAAAGTCATTTCTTCTACATGTCTATTATTATTCCTCTGACCCCTACGCATGTTTCAATCAAGCACCTTTTGTTAGCTGAAATTAAATGAAGCCAATGTTAATAAAAGAGAAACAAACCCCGCGTTACAAAATTGTCTGAGCGTAAGGCTACAAAATTAAGTTTGGTAGAGTTAGTTCCTCTCTTTTACCAAACGGAACATGGAAGGATTTCGGGATAAAAAAAAAAGTATAAAAAAGAGTGGTTCTCGTTGTTGCAATTAGATGCGGAAATACAAGATTCAGACTTTGTCTTAGTTTCCTGTACGGCCATTGTTAGCTTCATTAGAAGAGAAAGAGTAAATGTAAAAAAGGGGAAAAGGAATAGAAATTGGGTACAAAAACAGTTAGGAATAATTCTTTTGTGTCTGAACTTTTGGTAAATAAGGGTATAATGAAAATTTAGTCTTTGGTGCAGGTTATATTCTGGTGACCCGTTTTTATATTTTTGCTCGTTATCAAACACTAAAGTTTTGTTGTGTGTTTTTGTAAGTGATATACAATAAGAGAGAATGTAGAGTAGTTGCATGCCTTATTAGTGGATTTTGTATTTTGAACAAATATCCTTTAAAAATTGATAACGAAGTCTTAGAAATGTTATATGATATACATGGATGGTTTGCTGAAAAATGTTTACTAATAAATTATGTAATTTTTTTTTACAATAAGTGAAAAAGATATAAAATGTGGCTAATTAGAAATGAAATGTTAAAACTTAACTTTTTTTCAGTTTTACGCATGATATAATAACAACAAAAAAATTTAAATATAGCTAACATTTTCTTTTTATTACTATGATAAAATTCGAGTGATTATTTTCTTTTTGCCGTTTTTTAATGTATTTCAAAATTGACGTATTTGCGACATATTTCGAAGTAACAGTAAATAACGTAATGGTAACAAATTCATTTTTAAGTTGCATTTTTTTTAATATAGATATGTGAAATTATTTAATTTGCCCTGTTTAGGAAAACTTGACTCTAACTTTTATCAGCTTTATCTTTCTGATATTAACACAGACAATGCGTATAAATTAGTTGAATAAATTTTCCATATGGCTTCAAGAGTAACACATAAGCTTCCATACTCGGAAGTTGAAATAAAACGCTCTGACATATTTAATATGTCAATTCTCCGAAATATCGCGAATTAACTATTGTTCATGATATTAGTTAACAAATATGTAATTTTGAAACTTTTTCACTAGATTTATTTTTAAAGTCCCGCCAATGCTTTTTTGTCGCAGTCATGTGCAAAATCGTTGGAAAGTAGCCTAACACGTAATTATATTTCCATGTCACAACAAAGACAAATCGTTTTATCTCGCATGCCGCACTTAAAATCGCAATTACATCTGGAAACAGTTCTCACTGCGCACAAAAAGGAATACAAAACAGGGTTCAACAACTTAGCAGTCATCTTCAGAACTCCAACGTAAATCAAAAACAAAAGAACAAAAACAGGACCACCAACAAAACAACAGCAAAACGCAGTAACTTTTTTTTAATAGCGCACCCGAGGTATATGACTGCTACTGTTACATTTTTAGAGCTGGCAGATGTTAGTTCACAAACTGTATCATGCTTTGTCCTCTTGCAGTGTAAGTTGGAATAAAGAATAAAAGAAAAAAGGAATACATATCTCTAAGAAAATAGGATGTCTGAAGCGGTATATTTTTAAACCGTCTGGAGTCTTCCCGTTGTAGTATGTAAAATAAAGGGCGGGAGACTTATTTTAAGAAGCATGCTTGTATTTCTTAATTTGAGTTATGGACCCGTGTGAGGGAGTTTTAACGTTCTCTAATTACCAGGTTCGTTCGAAAGAGAATGCCTATTTTTTTGTAAATTAAAGTGCGGCTGGTGTGAAATTGCAAATTTTCTTCAGAGGAGAATGTTCCACGCTATGATTTAAATTTGCTGTAGTTTCGCAGAATGACTTTAGAATGAAAACTTTGGAATAGTGTTGCACATTTTTTCTGGTAATTTGGAGAATTTTCATTTATCAATAATCAGCAAATAGCATGTTTTTTCCACTCTTTCTTATATCTTTTATAATACTTAGGATAATTTTCTGAATGAAATTTCAAACAATTGTTCAAACAAATCATTCTCCATTCACTACTTTTAATAGTTAATGAGACAAGTTCGAAAAATTAAGAAATCAATATATTTCACTCATACAAAGAAAGTTATAAAGAAAATTCAAAAAAGGACGCTCGAAGGAATGGTAAATATTTTTTCCTAGAAACTTATTGTAACTTTTTATGCCTCCCTAAGGTACAATAGAACATATTTGGATATACATATCCATGTAAATACCTTTTTTAATTGTAAGTCAATGAATTTTTGGAATAATATGCAGCCGTGTTGTGGCTGAGTAGTAATAGTCGCTAACTCATGACCAGTGTAGTTGCAATCGAGTAGTGGGCTCGAATCCTCTGAAGACCTGTTGTGTAGAACGGGTATGCATTTAATCTATAGGGGCGCAAAGTACTCGCATGGAGTGGTGTGAAAGTTAAGAAAGTGGAATGCCATCTCAAGTCAACCATTGACTGTGATCATTCTTATCCTTTTATCATGGTTCAAAATTACGAGATTCGTCGTGTTTCTTCTACGCGCGACATTAATGAATAATATCAAACAACTAACCACCATTTCCGTACCTAATCTGATAATACACTATATAAGTTTTATATAGTGTACATCACAGTATCAATATTAAATATCTTATATTTTTTTACATTTCTATAATCAATAATATAAAAAATTTTAGATTATTTATCATATTTTTATAGATTTATAAAATTGAACCAAGCATTACAATAATTAAATTACATTTAAAATACAATTTAAAAATTCTACCGGATACTTAAGATGTAAAAACTGAAAAATAATCTATTCCATTGTTGTAAATAATTTCTGATTAAGAGACCTGTAATTTTTCCTTACCTACAAAAAAGTTATCGTAACTGCTTTCTTCCATTTCTGTTCGTTTTAAATCCAGTAAAACAGACATAATACCAATTCAGATCTCACTTTGACTTAGATATTACGTAAGTTAACAACTTTTTTCAATCTATTTTATTTAAATACACTTATATTTATTTTAATATAAATAATTATTTGTGACGAAAATTATATTTATAACATTACTATTTAATTATACACCTATTTTTACCTTCAAAAAATATATTGTAACTATTTTCATGGGTTTTATAATGAGTTGTGGCGCAAACAAATGTCATATCGATTCATATCTCATTTAAGCAGATTCTACAAAAAAAATCAATATTTAAGTCAATTTTATTTAAATATAAAAAAGCAAACTAGCAAATGGAAAATGTAAACCAATTTCGAAGTCAATTTTCTTTTTTTAATCACAATAAAGCTTGTGCAGCAAAACAAAAAACGCTCCAATTTAATGGACATAAATACATAAATTTCCTCAAAACAAGAACAAAGAAAGACAAAAGAGGGGGGAGAAACAAAACTTTCAAATGTAGTCGACCGGAATACATTGAAAAATCTCCTGCAATTGAAATAAAATACATTCAGTCCTGGAAGACAAAAAAGAGAATAGCTGAATAAATAAAATTCTCGCCTTTGAAAAAGGCGGTAAAAGCCTTTACCCTAAGTAGCAATATCAAAAAGAGTAGAATCCGTATAGTTTTAATGCAAACAACAACATTATAAAACGGTCACTTATCCTGTATGCCTCTCCTGCATGCAAAACACCAAAAGTAGGATGAAAAATCGTATCTCGTCTCCCCCCCTTTTCCAAAGTTCCTGCTTGTTCACACCCTCTTAACGTGAGTTTTTAATGGAAGGGAGAGGACAAGGTGTTTGAATTGTTTTCCACCCCTTAAAAACATTCGCGCTAAGCAGCTGTTCATCTTCGCTTTAGGTTTGCAAAAAGCAACCAGAAGTTTCTGGTAGACATTTGCATTGGAGCGGAAATGTCGTTGAAGTAATAAGGGAGTCCTTATTTTAACTGTTCGTAGTCTGCGCTATTTTTTTTTCTTCTGTTTTGATTAATTCGTATTGAGTTGCTTAGTATGAAAATTCTAAACAAAATTTTATACGGAATTTATTTTATTAAGTAAAAATATAAAGAGATGGGTTTTTTTAATAAGTAATATTTATAACATGAACTAATTAACCAAATTAGCAAATCCGAGTAGTAACAATTTTAACGTAAAATTTGTTTCTCAAGAATCAATGAATAGTTGTAAAAAAATATTATTTTATTTAATATATTTAGAAAGCATTAATGAATAATGGTTCAGTTTGGTTGTTTTTATTAACGTCGAGCTAGAAGCAACAGGAGGGCAATTGGCGACGGACCTCGTAATTTTGAACCTCGGTCAAGTGACGAGGACAAAATGAATAATGGGAAAGTAGAAATGAAATCAATTCAGTTGAACCTCTTTATGTCGAACACTTTAATTCGGATCTCCGGATAAAAAAATTTTAAAACAATTGGAGAATGTCATTTCTTCGTTCCATTCACGTACTTCGAAGAATTATTTTCTTTACTGAAATATTCAAACACCTATGAATATATGAAAAGAAAGTTGGGGAGAAGATTTTACAAATATTCTTAGCCAAGTCAACAAAACTTTAGAAACACCTCATCATTAAGGACATATGGCATACGGTGCTACTTTGTTTAAATAGAAAATGCAACAAAACAACTTTCAACGCACTGCTATCGTTCACAAAGTAAACGTCTTTATCTTCTGTGAATACGATTGATACTCGATTTGTACATTATAAAGATGACTTTCGGAAGTATTTTTTTTTCTCAAATTCTTTCTCCGGTTAGCCGGATTTTCAATACCACAGACCGCCTTTGGTCCCAATTAATCCTCCTTGATGAGGTTTCCATGCAAAGAAAAGTTTTTTTTTTCTTTTAGTATGTAACATTGTTCAATGTAAATGCATTGATTAACCAAATTCGTCAGTCGAAGCAACAATTGTTTTAATAAGTTCCTGTTATTAATTTCATAACATCTATGAATAATTGTAGAACAGTTTCAACTTTAAAGTATTTGGCAAGCATTAATGAATAAATACTAAGTAATGAGGAAAGCATTAATGAAT
>BMAW01027093.1:1049063-1090480 GCA_019974015.1 Nephila pilipes | reverse complement strand
ACTAAGTAATGAGGAAAGCATTAATGAATAAATACTAAGTAATGAGGGAAGCATTAATAATAAGTTTATAGCGAATGACTATAAGATTTAAGAGTAAAAATTATGCACTTAAATCAATTAAAAAAGTTAGTGTAAAATAGCATTACTAGTATTGAAGGTAAAATTTTAGCGAAGTAAAGAAGAAAAACAGAATACCGGTTATTATAAAATATGCAAATTATTTATTCACACTGATTTTTCGTGCCAATTAATAAAAAAAATTGTTGATAAAATGTCAGCTGCGCAAGTTAAAGCTTTTTTACAAGACAAGATTACTATTATGAAACGAATCTGTGAGTTTAAATGCTTCGTTTTTTTCCGGTATATATATATATATATATATATAAGTGAGTTTAAAAAGTTAATAATACAACTCTTGAAATATTTCTTATAATTATCATTTTCAGAACAAAATTTGATACTAAATTATTATTTCGTATAATATAGTTAAAGGTAATGTTTCTTTGCAACTATTCCAGAATTATTTCCTACGTTTTTTTTATCGTGATGTGTCTTTTTTATCTGATCATTAGTTTTCCTTTGAAAATTCCACTTTTATTTACAAAAAAACACGTGGAATATAGTTTAAATTATATAAAATGAATAATGGTTCATGAACGAGTACAACGTATTGCAACAAAATGGTATAATTAAAATATTTTTTTTTCTTCTATTAATTTAATGTCTAGAGGCTCGAAATAAAATTTCGGTGTTACGATTTATACTATAGGATGTATACTGAAAGATTGAATGATAAAAAGAAAGAAAAAAAAAAAAAAAAAAAGCAATAAATATTACAAGCTCTCGGAATATTTGCACTGAAGATCGCCAACTGCCCCAGTTCTTTCAAACCGATTAGGATTCACAAATCTGATTATCATTAAGCCATACCCTGACATTAGCCATACCTTGACGGTACTTTCTCTGAATTTGAATAGTTGATTTTCCTATGGAATCGAAACATTCACTATGTTTTTCTCGGGACTGAACATCATACGTAGCCATTCTAATCTCCGAGGAAGTCTCTATAGATATCAATAAAAAAGATTGAAAATGAATAAGTTTAAACTTTTTCAAACCTTTCAGTGGTCACCATGGGTATGTAAAGTATTTTTTTGCAGTTTTGTAAAAATGATCCATTTTCATAAAAATTATTTCTATTATTGTTTATTTAAGTCAATCCTGCTTATTACCACACTAATGGTAAGTAATTGATTGCTTACTAATGTCACCCGGAGAAGTGACTCGAGGACTTTTCCGGACTTATCTCGTAATTTTGAACCTGGATTGATCGAAATACCAGCGAGGTAGTAAATATTTGTGCTGGCACCTCCATCACCGAACTTCCACACCACATCCATGGGACTTCGATCAGATTTAACGTGCGTCAGTCTTAACATTGCGGATCTTTCGTGACATCGGGGTTCGAACCCTCAACTAGATGAAAACAACACTGACACCGTGTCCACACACTAATGTTAAACAGAAGATATCACCTTTCAGCTAACAAAACAAATTGTTGTTACTAAGCCAGTCTTCCAAACTTTTATGCATTCATAAAATTTGTATAGACTTGCGAGCCTGATCAGCTCGTGGATATATACGCAGCAAAAACTGCTTGAGAGCCGTTCGCAGCGATACATCTGCCGTCGATTTTTCGTAGCCGTGGTAATCTAATATTTATGATCACGGACTATCGGTCGGGGTTGTTTCCGACCAGTCGTGAGTCTGAACCTAAGGCCGCAAAAGACCCGCTGTGCTGTGGAGCTGATGAACGTTTTATCTGATCGAGGTCTATAATCCTCCAGTTGACTTAATGTGAAAATTTAGACAGAGAGCTGCCAGCTTAAATTAAAATTACGACTTTGGCTTAAAATTACGATGTCCGTCTCCAATAACCTTCATGTTGTTTCTCAGAGCGATTTAATAAGCAATCACAATAACGCTGTCGATTTTTTGACGAACACAAGAAGAATTCGTTATTTAAATAAGGACAGTATCGTTTCAACGAGCGTCTTGGTTCATTAGTATCTTTAGGAGTAAGTTTTATTTAAAATATTATAATAACCGTATTAAAATTAAAAATGAAAAAAAATTTGAAGCGAAATTTAAACAGAGAGAGAGAGAAATCATACTATCATCATATAAATTTGCAATTAGGACAAGTGTAAGACAATACTTTTACGACTAACAAAGGTATTTTTATCACACCATTCATATGGTCAATAGTGTTACCTCAAGTTTAACAAAAGACAAAATTTTCTGTTCATTGTTTTCCTTCGTAACTGATGGAAAACTGACCTTCTGGCTCTTTTGTACGGAACCAGAATTCTAGGCTGTGTTGGAACAGACAACATATTCTCCTGTTATTTCTATTTTATTGGCAAATTTCTATTCATGCAAAAGCTTCCAGCGAGAGCAAAATCCATAAGGAAAACGGAAATATAAAATGGTTTGCTTCCCAGTCGTGAATCCTTCGGGCAACGATATGGATGAAAAAACAATTGTTAAAAAAAAGCGATGATGTGATGGTAAAACAACAGATTCGCATACACTTTCAACTTTTTTTTTCACATTCGCACAGTTTGCTTGCTAGTGGACTAGCTCTCACAGTGGAAAGTTATATTTTATTGCGCGTGGATATTCATAACTCATATTGCTTATTTCTTCAAATGAGACTCTGCTAGAATAGATATGCATTTTTTTTAATCTGAAAATGCAAAATCGATATGAGACCAGGTATGTGCGCCATCCAGCTTTAGTACTACGCTTTATGGCTTAAATATTCAGATAGGTTTATTCGGTAAAGTCTATAGTAGTTTGGATTTCTTATGTGGAAATACTCGAATGTTATTTAGTATGCACTGTCGAAACTATACAAAGAAAATATGTATGACAGATTCAACGATTTAATTATTAATACTTTTAATATATTTAGAGATTGTAGAGTCATATTTTAAATGTCAGTTTTTAATCATCGTGTTATTTGTGATATAAATTATTTTAAAATTTGTGGACTTTCTTGTAGTATTTTAAATACGTTGCGTTCGTTATTATTTTATATTTACTCTGTTATGTATTTCTGCGACTGGAAGATTAAACTTTGACAAAATACAAAACATGAGCCGAAATTTTCGATTCAAAATTTGAAGAAACAATAGATTTTTGTTCCTTTGCGGATATATCATATTTGTTTACCGGTTTTCTTTTCTATTTCGTTTGTTTGAAAAGCATTTATAGCATCATAACATTCGCCGTATCTTTTTATTTTTAGAATAGCGCTTAGAAAGATATTCAAATTCAACTGATATGAGAAATATATAGATAGACGCTAAATGCATTGCATGCTTTTAATGAATTTACAGTGGGGGGGGGGTACCAAGCGTAAAATGTCAGACTATTAAAAAACAACTTTTTAAAAAAATATAATTCAGTTCTATTTTTTCCCAGCCGTAACCACCCGCTCCCTTCTCAAAACTAAGTCTTCTACAATTTTATAATGAGTTCGAATTTCTTCTTCATTCCTAAAAATTCTAATCCTACCATTTTTATTATTTTCTTTTAATTTCAAGGTTCAATTCAGTATTTTACTCGATATTACTTACGCCGTACAATTCTTATATATTCATTAAGAAGGCTTATTTTCGATCGGTAAGTTCGCCTTTAATCCTAATATATTTCCTCTCTTAGATTAAAAATATTTTCAAATTGTAAAATAGAGGAATTATTATTGGAATTTTATAATATGAGTCTTTGTAATTTTAACAATTTCATTTTTTTTTTTTGCCGCATGGAAGACCCCAGTAATTCTCCAGAGCCTAGTATCTAGCATTTTATTCCTTTAATTGAAATTTATCTAATATTCCTTTTTGTCTTATTCACTATTGTACGAGTGGTATTGGTGATTAACTTTGTATAAAGAACTTATATGCAACATATTCTCACTACCTTTGTTTCAAATAAAGCGTTTTTTTTTCTCTTGTACAAACCAAACAATTGAGAATTACTTTGTCTTTCTTTCTCTCGTACATTTAATATTAAAAACAAAAAAGTCATGTTCATGGAACCTTTTCATACCATAAAATTCTGTTATTTATATCACATGAAAACAATTCACATATTTCTTATGGGAGGATGATTTTAGTCACTTGGATGTTAACAAAAAATTTCATTTTTAGCCTCATGAAAGATTCCTAATCATCTCCAATACATAATTTAGAAGGTTTTATCTCTTTAACTTACATTTATCAATAAACTCCTTTTTTGGCTTGTGTATAAATTCTAATGAACGTTGTAAGAAGTTCATATAGGGAAGATATAATACTTTCTTTCCAAACTGACTAATATTTTGTTATACATATTTCTCAATTTAAGAGTACCAATAAATGCGAGGAATATATAAATACCGAATATAAGACTCCTTATTTTTATGACTTACCTCTTCAAAAATTATTAGTAGAGCTTAGATTTTTTTTTTTTTTGCGGGGCTAATGACGATATTTTAATTTTTCTATTGAATTATAAAAGTGTTTTTAAGCAAAAAGGTTTTTTTCCTTAGTTGAATACGGACATGATTTTGGAGACATATATTTACATTTAAGAACACTTTAAAAAATTATTGGATTACATGGTGCCAAATTTTTTATGATTCTGTAAAAGATACCAGGGCGTATAATGAAAGATATATTTTTTTTCTCTAAGTAATACCTGAAAGTTTTAGAAAAAAAATTGTATTAAAATTAAAAAAAGAAAATTAAAACTTCTAAAATTACAAAATTCTATATTTTTTTTTCCCGGGAGAATATGTAGTGATATCATTAAAAAGTTTGTTCGTGGCTTTTTTTTTTTTTTTTTTTTTTTTAGGGGGGGGGGGGATTATTTTAAAATTTGAGATAAAAAATTTTTTACATTTTTAAATAAATTTTTTTTTTAAAAAAAAAAAATATGATACCCTAAGTGTAAATATGTCTCAAAAACCATATCCATATTCAACTTTGAAAGAAAAAACTTTGTGACTGAAAATTACTTCTTTGGGTCCATAGAATTTTTAAAATGTTGTTATTTAGACACACAAAAAATCTAAGCTCTTCTTATAATTTGAAAAGATATATGTCACATAAACAAGAATTCTTAAATTCGTTATTTTACTATTCGTCCCATGTCTTAATATTAGGAATAAAAAAGTCATTTCATGATTGGAATCTTAAAGTAAAAAACCCAATAATTTATAACTCACGAGAAGAACTTCACCGGATGTTCATTGAAGACAATAAAGCTTGCCTTCGATCAGATAAAGGCAATCCATTCCTCGCACTTGCCCACTACCACATTTCGAAGGGAAGAATCATCAATTAATGCTGCTGTCATTCCTAGTATCATTTCTCTTAGTTCACTGCACCACCCTTACGAGTACTTGAACCGGCTATTGTTGTCTAAACATCAAATACTTCTGTTCGACCTTCTAACTATTACTTATGTTTCCGACCATGTCTGAACTTGGAATCTTCTCGTTCAAATCTCTCGATTATTCATCTTGAGTCGTGTCCTGTCTCCAGCGGTTGACGCTACCCGGAATTGAATGATGTGGAGTATCGAATCTTTCTTTCAATTTTTGCTTCTTGGAAAGAACTAGTCTTCTTTTTCTAGTGACATGAAAAATAGGGATAATAAATACAAGTGTTGATAGAATAGAATTAAATAACTCTATTGCGTTTTTTAAGTTACGCAGCAAAACTTATTTTTAAGAAAATACGGAAAAATCATTCAATATTTTGTCATAGTATTATGCTTCTTAAGAATTAATTTTTCACTTCAGTTCTACTAATAGATGTAGATAATTAAAAAACATAAAGAGAATCCTATATTTAGTATTTTTTATATTTTATAATAATTTCGCTAGGAAATGAATATTCATTGAATAATTATTTTAATTTTTTTTTCTTAAAAGTGATCTATTTTATTCTTCAAATGGAACACTTTGGAAGCTTAACAGTAATTCTACTTTCCTTATACGAGTGTTGCCCAGAAAGTAAAAGTATTCAATTTCTTAAAAATAAAAAAGTTAATATATTTTGAAAACAATTTTAAAATTCGGATAAGTACAACAATACTATTATCGATATAGTCGTCTTCCTTCACAGAGCACTTGTAAGCCGAGGGATAAACTATTTTATATTTTTATGAAAAAGTTTCCCACTCTCTAATGACCCAATGTTTGCTGGTACTCTGGACCACATCGGCGGTCGAAAATCTTTTACCACCATTATGAATCTGATGTGACATTTTACAACGATTAAAGTACAAGACTCCTTAATTTTAACATCACATTTATTTGACAATAAACAAACACGCACCAGACGGATCTTGCATTGACTGACTAAAAAACAAAGTGTACATGTATATCCAACTGTATTTGGCGTCCCCCTTTCCAAAAACTGACGATCATATTCCAAAAAAAGAGTGGTGCTTCCATTCACACAAAGAAGTGACATCTTCATTTCAAAAAGGGCACTCGCTTCGACACAACAATTCGCGGAGCTGTACTTCACCCACAAACGATTTAAAGGTGGTGAAAAAACGAAAATTTGAAGATACGAGATCAGGATTGAGAGATGGTGTCCCAACCGAATGAGCCCAAGAGTTGCTATGTGGTGTTGGCTGTTTAAGGGCGTGCATTGTCAAACAACAAACACGTTCTCTTTATTCACATTCCCCTTCTTTTGTTCTGTATCGCCCTCTGTAATTTTTAGGGTATCTCAGTACCTCTGAGCAATAACTGCTTTTCCCTGGGACAAAAATTCAATGACGAGAAACTCTTCCTGGTCCCCAAAGACAATAATCATAAATTTTTTGCTCAAAACAACAGTTTTGAATTTTTTTTTTTCTGTGAGCTTTACATTCATGACATCCCTTATATCCTACGAACTGTCTTAAGTAAACACGGGTTACGCACTCCCAGGATATCCTAGCTATCCTTCTCTATTTTGGACCATCCTTCTTGTCAACCAATTTTTCCCCTTTTCTTCTAATTTTTCACGTCTAGACCACAGTTCAATCTTGTTTGGCGCAGCATAGCCACATCTGGCTCGTGCGCCAATAACCGTTACATTCACTCACTCACTCTTATTTACGAATTGTACTAACTTGTACGTGACATCATCCCCGTCAACAGTTTTTATTTCGTTAAAAATCTGGAGGGCGAGTTTCCCTTCTCAAAAAGATTACGCGCCTCAATTCACAATTGGCAGGAATCCGAATCCAGACGCTCATATTTTATCTTTTTCAACAAGGCACTACAACAAGAGTTTTCAACCGACTGAGACAAACCAGCTCACATTCGACCCCATGATTTTGACCTTGAACGCAATATAGCCAACTTTGTAGGGGGAAAAAATCTTTTTTAGAGTCAGAAGCTCAGTATTCTTTCTGAACACCCCTCGCAATTAATAATTACACTTTTCTAAAGATATTTCAGCTATAGTATTTTCATTCAGTATATCTCCTTTTTTTTTAATCTGCCCGGGTTGAAAGCCTTCCCGACGGAGTGATGTTGAAGTTAACATAATGAGGGGCCAGCCTAGATGTCGTCCTCTCTTGATCGTGGCGGCTCAAAATTACGAAATCCGTTGCAGAAAGCCCTAGTGTTGTTTCTAAGTGTGATGTTAGTAAACAATTTAATCAATTTCTAAAGGTTGATCAATTTGTTTTGAGCTTCCCGATGCTACTAACACTTTAAACTTTATTTATATGTTCGTAATCGGGCATTTTGTTGCAAATAATTTACTTCGTGTATTCATTCAAATGTTATGAATGTATAAAGCAAAATGTTCATTATTAAAATACACAGCTATCGTTCCACATTATATTTAGTATATTTCATCTTTTCCAATGCATAAAATATGTGAGATTAATTATTATATCATTAATGTATTTTCATATAAGAATGCAGCGGTAAAATTTTTAAAAAAAATGTTAAGAAATTGTATGTATTGAGAGTGAATTAATTAGATTAAATGGCTCAAAAATGGGATTTAGGAATGGTACCTGCACATTCTTGAGCCTCTCACTGCTTATCCCGCGATTTCTATGTGCCTCTAAAACTCATTTTTTACATCTAAAATTGATTTTGAAAATTTGTTCTTGTGATTTGAATCAATATTTAAAACTCTTTGAAGTAAAATTGGGCTACTCATTTAAACTCCCAAATATATGTAGATTTCAAATACGGAGTAAAAGAACACCCAAATTTTTAAGCGACTTCGTTAGAAAATAGAGCAGTTAGAGCGTTAATCAATTTTATAATATATTTGAAAGCTGACGCGAAGTTCAAAAGTTTTTAAATTATTGGATTGTTTGAGAATGAAGTTTTCCCAATTTTCTTCTTGATATTCCATTGAGGGTATAATTTTCTTTGAAAAATCTTTTAAAATAATATCACTCTCCTTCGTCCTTGGTTTTTTTCTTTTATTCATTTTGGATCATTTCCGGTTATTCAAGAGACAAATTGGAGAATACAATCAATTTAAGTTAATTTTAAATGTATAGTTCAGCCTTTCACTTTTAAATTAACGAATTGTTATTCTTATGCGCATTGTTGTATTTTAGAGAGAGAAAAAATTTGTACTGTAGGATAAATGAATTTTCAATTAAAAATATTATTAGTTACTTTTAAAAGTGCTTGATATTTTTACAAAAGTTACATCTTTGACAAATTTATAATTATTCCGCCTTTTTCGGCATATTCGAAATCTTATTAATAGTTCCTTATGAAATAATTCAAATTCATGTAAAAAAATGCTTAATATTTGTTTGTACCTATAAAACGTGTTTTAATTCTCAATATTCTCTTTTAAAGACTTTGTAACTATCTTACGATCTTTATGGACCACATAAGAGTCATTTATGCTACGCAATCATTTTCTTAAAATTGTTCTATTTTAATCACTAGGTGGAACTTTAGAAACTTTACAGTAATTCCACTTTCCTTCTAACTATTAGACTTAAAATACTTAACTATTATATATAGCTTATTTCTATCCAAGGATGCTTGAATTTAAGTCAATATTTCTTTTACTTCTCTTGAAACGCGTTTTCTCTCTTAAACGAATCTACGGATGCGATTTGAACCTTAAATCTGATCGATATGCGCTTTACCATTATTATTACTTATACAATAAACCAGGAGTATGTATAGTGATCATTTTAAAGAATTCCAATAATACATTTATAATAAATTAATCAATGTATCTGAAATTGTTAGTGAGAGAGTGTCATTGATAAAATCATATTACCAGTATTCTATATTTCTTTTATAGACGGAACATACTATAATTTCTTATATCTTATTTGTACTCATACATAAAACAAATATATTTACCATAAAGTATGTACAGTGTTGGCTTGAAAGAATTCCATTAATACATTTTTGGTAAATTCATCAATGTATATGAATATGTTAATGCGTAAGAGAGTATTATTGATTAAAACATTATAAAAAAACGCCATATTCTACAATGTTTTATTATTTTAATTATTATTATTATTATTATTATTATTACTTATATAATAAACTTTTATAGATATTTACCATGAAGTATGTATTTTGATGGTCTTAAAGAATTCCATTACATTTATGATAAATTATCCAATGTATCTGAATGTGTTGCTGTGAATAAATGTTATTGATTAAAAAATATCACCAGCATTCTACAGTTTCTTAAACAGACGGAACGTCCTACAATTTCTTTCATAGACGGAACATTCAACAATTTCTTTAGTAGTATTTTTACTTAAAAAGAAAACCAATGTATTTATCATGAAGTATGTATTGTAATGCTTTAAAGTATTCTAATAATATATTTATCGTAAATTAATCAGTGTATTTGAATCTATTAGTGTGAAAGAGTATTACTGATTAAAACATCATACTATTCTACAATTTTTTTTATTAATACTGAGATACAATAAGCTAAGATATCCAGCATGAAGTATGTATAGTGAAGACTTTAAAAAATTCCAATAATTTGCATTTATGACAAATTAATAAATGTATCTGAATATGTTAGTTTGAAAGAGGATATTATCAAATGAAACATTATATCAGCATTCTACAATTTATTTTATAGATAGAAAGAGTGAACTTTAAAGAATACAGAAAATCTATGACAGTCAATGTTGTAAAATAGACGCATTAAATGATACGAAAAAAGGCATCTTTAAAATTATCCTTTCGTTGTATAAGCTCCTTTCTCAGAGTTTTCTAATATATTAGAACATTATCGATGTAAGTATATTGAAACGTCAAAGCAGGAGTTTGACGTCATACCTCCTCGTTTATGTGTGCCATGTAATTACTTTCCGAACACCAATATGCGTGAGCAATTTTCTGGATGCGTGTTTTTGCTCTTTCATACAAGCGTGTAATGTAAGCGCATGCAACTCGTGTGTATGAGTTGCTTTACTTTAGGGCTTAGAAGCGGAATGACTCTATTATAAATATTGTCTCCGGGTATTCAAAAAATACTTTCTTTTCATCGTGTTTTCGTTCATGTTTACGCTGGATGATGTAAGTAATTTTAAGATTTGTTTACTAGAATGTGAAAGCCATAACATTGCTTACAGTTTTCATTTGGGGTGTTTTCTTTGTTTGTTTAGCCTAATATTCAGCTCGAAACTATTGTTTGGAATATTACTATAGGTAGATAAATCAAGTATTATCTTTTTTGTATGAGGAAGAATTTCTTCCCTGTTTGATTTTATTTTTGTTGTCTTGAATTTTTTAGTATATGTATTTGTGTAGTAAATACTTGTTTTTTCTCTTTGTGCAATTATGAAGTCATCCTAAGTTAATACTAAATAATTTGTGACGTTGAGCTATTCGGGAATTTCTATGCATCAACCTCGGGGACTTTTTGGAAATTAGAATTGCATAAAGTCACAATTACTTCCCAACCAAAATAAAACGAGATTACGTAAATTAGGGAATGGTGAGAAGTGTAGTGATTTGAATTAGAAATACAGATACATTAGCGAAATAGAATTGAAAAGAGAGATATAGGATAGCCAAAAGCTGATAGATATTTTTAAATTGGATTGAATAACCACGAATAATCGTTTGTTTTGATGCGACTCCTTCTTAGATTAATAAAAGACGATTCTGTTGTAAACTAAAAGTGTGTAAATTGGATGGAAGGATTTCATAAACTAAGACTTTAATATTAAAAATATAAGCTATATGATTCACTGAGTTAAGAGGGATTCAAGAGAAATCGACATTATATATTCTTTGGTAGTTAATAAAATGTTTTGTTCTGTTCCTAAGTATCTTCAGTTAGAGTTGTGAACTTATTGACTATTTATCTAGATTCTAAGATAGATGTAGAATTTAATAATGAAGGAAATACATCACAAATTTGTTTGAAAAATTGAAATCGATGCTTTTCATTCATTTAATTTTTAATAATTATACTAGGACCCAAAACAATGGTGGTATTCTTAGGACTGAATAACAATATTTAAAAGTATATAATAAATTATTTCCACGAAATATTTTAGCATATTCTTATTGAAAAAGTTAGCAGCATACAAATAGTTATAATTGATGCAGTTCCTGAATTGTTTTGTTAAAAAAATAAAATTTGGAACAAAAAATAAGAAAACCAAAGAGAAAACGTCTAGTTATAACGTGTAGCTCATCAGAAGTAATGTTTGTTTCATTGTAATCTTTTAATCAACAGTAATATATAATTTTCATTTAAAATTAGTTTCTTTTTAAATAATTAGACTTAAATTAAGAAAAAAAAACGTTAATATTTATTTTGTTACTGGGATCTATCGAGTATGTGTGTTTGGGTCTAACGAAATTTTTAGTATAAACAAGGGCTAAGACAAACATATATTAGATTTTACAATCAAACAGCAATTACATCTCTTTTGAGAAAATATATGTGCGTTTAGAGATAATTTTGGTAAAAAAGCATTGGCTACACCTGAAAATATTTTCTATGAAAAGCACATATTTATGTAATAATGTGTATGCTTAAGAAACTAGAAAATTATGTGTATACAATTATCTATCAAGTACCAATTATTTAATATTTTGACTAAGATTATACTATGGAAGTATATTCTGTTTACCTTTCTGCCCTCAAATTCTGTTCCGTTATTATCCACTTAGGTTATAATATTAATTTTTCGAAACTTATATATTCTCTAAAGACGTGGAATTGTTGTGTGTGTGTTTTTCAAGGAATACTTGGTAATTTTTTTTAAAAAATCGGAGTGTAAAATATTTTTTGTGTAAATTTAAATTTTAGAAAAAGTATATTTTCTATTTATTTATTACAGAATCCGTTCAAAACTTTAACCGAATAAATAAATTAATAAAAGAATACATAGTTATTTATGATAATATTTAATGAATAGATGTCATTATGGATTATTGAAGACTGTGGTAAACAATTGTAAAAGTGTTCGATTGTTCGTGCAGCATCAAATGCTAAATAGAATTTGCATTAAAATTTTAAAATTAATATTAGACATGGAAAAAAATATTTTTTTTTTGTGTTTGAATTATTGTATGGTTCAGATATTATTTCGCTGATATTTTACGGGTCCTATTTATTGTAGTTTTAGTTTACCCAGATAAACTGATATTGGACACATAAATTCAAAGAACATAAAAGAAGAAGAGTTATTATGTGTCGTAACCATTCAATAATCTTTAAAAAAAAAAATTTAAATCTACAAATATATTTCATCATATTTTCAAAAGCTAAGTAATCGAAAATTGTGCGTGTGTTTGTATGTTTGTGTGTGTTATAGTAATAGTTATATTAACTTTTACTTTATTTTGTATTCTTCATGCATTATTGTGAGCTATATTTTGGAAATATTTTATTTTCGTTCACTCTCTTGTTTGTTTCTTACAATTATTGGTATTTAAAAATTTTATTACAAAGTGTTTGCTGCGTGGAAGGTTAAGGAGTCTTACAAAACATGTTAAACCTAATTTCAGTCCAAAGCCTGAGGTGGCTTGTTTAATTATTATTATTGATGATATTATTATTATTATATATATATATATATATATATATATATATATATATATATATATATATATATATATATATATATATATATATATATATATATATATATATATATATATATAACTAATTTTTTGAATGAGACTCAAGGTCTTCATAATAAGTAGTCATTGCTGTGGCCCCTTCTGGCACGCATACTGATGAACAATGCTTTTCTGAAACAATGCTAATTAACTCACCTTGATTAGAACTTTACTGAAAGACATCTGCAAACAGAATCTTATTAACTATCCTAAATAACTAATTATTAGACACGATGAACATAACCACTCATTAACGCTTAACACGAAAGCTACCCAAGACTGTGTGCAGCGATTTCGTCGCCAATTTGAACAACCCAGGCCATCGCCTCGCTGCAACACCTGGCATCTCTCAGTTAATAACTATGGAAAGGGAAGGGGCTCCTCTTCCTGGCGAGCATCAATCCCTCATCTGGCTGCCAGTCGAAGCCAATTAACAGTCCAATCTGATCTATTTCAACAATACACCATCCGCTGTTCGTATAACAAGGGGTTCGAACACAGACTTAACTACACCTCCCCTCCTAGCCGTGATTGGGGATATCCCAAGTATACATTATCTGCGGATAGCTCCGAATAGTGTTGTTAATAGCATCTGTTGTTTCTCAACACAGATGCATGGATTTGGATATCCCTGGTTATATATGGAGCGCGCCGAAAGGAAATTGACTAACACCGCGTCCGTGAGAGACGGTTAAATTGTAGTAGAACCGATTCTAACAGTGGAGGAGTAATCTTGGAGGGAGGGGGGAATGCGATATGACGATTTAGGTTCTATGAGGAATGTGGGAGAGAAATTTGAGATGTACTACGTTGCCTTCTGATGAGTGGTGTCAGTGTCCCGGTGATATACGTTGTTGACTGAAAACTGGTGAACATAAATTTTGATACTTGTACAATTCGGTAGATTAGGTTGAATTGATCTCTTGTTCATAAATTACAAATGTATTTTGATTGATACGCCTGAATTGAGATTGGTCCTAATAACAAATTCTGAATCTAAAGCTAGCTAAAAATCAAATTTTTAGTTATTTTTTGAAATAATATGCGGCAGCAGTAGTCGAATGGTCATGGTCGTGGACTCACGATCGGTGTTCTTTTCGTCCAGACGTGGGTAAGAGCCCTGATGCTGTTAAAGACACGTCATGTTTCGGAGCGGATGCATGTTAAATCTGGCAGATTTCCCAAGTTCTGTTGGTATGGTGTGGAACTTTGGAGAGATGGGTACCACCTCATGTGCCATCCTCGTCATTTGATCAAGTTTAAAATTACGAGGTCCATCACCAATACCCCTCGAGCTGCATCTTAGTGCTGCGTTAATAAACAATTTCTAGCACTTATGAAATAATACAAATGCAAATTTTAATAACACAAATTTAATTGTTTTGTGAATCAACTTCCTAAATTTTCATCTCCTCACAAAAAACTCCTGAAGCACAAGTGCAGAATGAGATGAGAAGGAGTTAGTCAACCAATTGTGTCCTCATAGAGACGTTATGATAACTTTTCGAAGTCAGAAGACTCCCAAAAATCTTGTAATAAGTGATGGGGAGCTTTAATAGGGAAACACTTCTTATTTAATTATTACCTTCATAAGTTTTTCAGTCCACAATAAAAACAATATGCTTAAAAATGATTGCTTTTCTCTGTAAGAACATATTCAACGTTTTATATCTGAAATTACCTCTCGAGTTAATTGACTTCAAATAAAACAACATTTGAAAGCTTGCCAAGGTTTTTTTTATTGGCTACCGTTTTAGCTCACGTTATATCTGTTTCATAAATAAATGTTTCTGCTGAAAACTCTGACTATTACCTTTAGAACAAATCTTTTAAAAGCATTTAAAAATATTATGAATTCCAGAATTTGCACTTTTGTATAAAAAATATAAATTTTTTAAAAATGTTTTTTTTAAGCTCAGATATAGTTTACATTGTTATAAAATCCTTTAGAATTGATATTAAAAAATGGGCGTATTGTTTCTTTTGAATTCATAATTTCTTAAGCGTACAATTTTACATTTTATTTTCTCCCTTTTTTTACCAAGTATATTGTTTTAAAACATAGCTTATTAACAGACTGAGCGAGAGATTTTTTTAAAATTATGTGGATAACGAAAGGTAACTTCGTCTAATAGAAGAGTAAAAAAATTTATAAAAGTTTAGTATGTTTTAATGATGTACTTTCGCGGAAAATTGATTAAAATAAAAAGGGGGGAAATATATTTACCTTAGCACTTAATTTTTCAAAAATCTTCCTACCTTTTTATTTCTCTCCTTTAGTTAGCAGTGGGTAAAAGTACATCGAATCTTTTTGTTTAACAAAAGCAATTTAAAAATAAACCAACCCACAATAGTAGTCATGTGAATCACAATAATTTATTTGCTTTTTTTTTTCATTTAATTACGATTTCTGCACGCAAAAAACCAATAAATTTAAGGTGATTGTTCCTTCGAAGTATAACTGCCGTGAAAAAAGTAAAAATTGCAAGATATCCATCATACAGTTCTTGAAAGAACCTCAAATTATTTTTTTTTCATTATTACTATGGCATTAACAGTTATTTCAAGAAACTATCCAGTCACGCTAGCAAACGTATTTTTCCATTAAAATTTAAGAGTTTTAATAAAATACTATGAAAACGATTTTTTTTTTCCCACAAAGCAAAAAGTTAATATTTTTGGTCATTAAAAACAGTTGAGACGATGCGTTTGTTTAACAAAGAGCAATTATAATTCACCAGTACATAATAGAGCTTAAATTATAGGGTTATTCAAAATAAATCATCCGATTTCAAAATTTCATATTTTCAGAAATAAACGCAGAATGATACATGAATGCAAACGAAAACTGTGGAAGTTTTATATTGGGAAAAATAGATGGTCCTCATGTGCTCTTCTTGAAGATTTTGCGAAAGCTATTTAAAGTGCTTTCATGGAGCAACCTCGCAATTGAATCGGTCGCAGTGAGCCAGATGGTTTGATGTTACACTGCTGGCCACCTAAGTCACCTGATAATGTTCCCATGTGATTTCTTCCTTTGAGAGCTTGTAAAAGATAAAGTGTAGGCGCCATCATTGCCTTGATATTTATTTGAACTTAAACAGCGGATTTCTTCTGCTGTAAAATCAGTTACCACTTGCATTTAACAATGTGTTTGGCAGGAATTTACAAATCGAATTGGCATTATACATGTGACTAAAGGAAATTATATCGAACTCTTGTAAGAACAATTTGTATATTTCTCTTAGCATTTATGTATTACTTATCCTTCTGTGTGTTTTGTTTATGAAAATATGGAATTTTTAAATCGGACGAATCATTTTTAGTTACCCTGTATATTCTTCTGAATTACTCTGTGGTAAGTGAATTAAAAGTCTCGTTGTACATATGAGAGATAATAATAATTTGTACAGAAATATTTTGTGGTTACAATATTTTCATATTTATTGCTGCAGTTGGTTTTTTTTTTAATGATCGCCGTAGTAGTTACAGAAACATAATGTAACTCGCAAAAAGACTTGGGGAAAAAAAGCTCGTGTTTTATTTCAACAAAATATATTTGTACATCTTAGCTTGAAAGGAATAGCAAAAAAAATAAATAAATAAATAATTAAAAAATAAAAAAGAAAGAAAGAAAAATATTATTAGGGTTAAAGACACAAGTTGCATTTTCAGTTTATTTTATGCCTGGGTCAAAATTTAAAACTGTTGCATCCTTTAATTCAGCGTCAATATAGGTCACTGTAGCCAAGTGGTCATAGTCACGAACTCATGTCCGGGGTTCTTGCAGTCGAGTCGTATATTCGAGTCCTAATGCCACTAAAGACCCATTGTGTAGTGAGGATGATGCATATTAAATCTGTCGTGGTTCTAAGTTCGCAAGCTGGGATGGTGAGGAAGCTAGGAGAGTCTGGTGCCAGTTCACACAGGAATTGCCCTTGTCACTTGACCATGACTCAAAATTACGAAATCCGTCGCCAATAGCTCTCGTATTGTTTCTAAGTGTTTCCTCAGGGTTTTATTTTATTTAGGTAAATGCGGACACCATGACCCCAAGGTGCCCTATAGATATTTTTTTCCTTTTCCGTGGAGTTTACTGCTATTGGTAAATATGGGTGACGCTTTCCCATGATACCCTAGCAACCTTATTCATGTCAATTTTATCTTTTTTACCACTTTTCAAACTTCTAGATCACAGTTATACCTTATTTAGCACAGCATAGCCACATATTATAGATCTTGCGCTATCAAACTCCATCGTCATTCATTTATACTCTTAGTACTACGTTAATAATCAGGCAATCAATCAATCAACGTTAATTTCAATTAATAGCGAAGACATTGCCTAAATTCAACTAATAACCTTTAATATCTCCTCTCAATTGCTGTAAAGAGAAATCATTCAGAAAATTCACTTCAATTATTTTCTACTTTTATAAACTTTTGGAAACAAATGCGCGTTCACTAAAAAAAGAATCGATAGAGAGAGATAAAATCATATAAAATGACGCAATAAAAATTACATTTACAGAATTTACCCACTACTAGCAGTTTTGACATGATTCCTACATTAAATAACAGTTTTGTAATTTTTTTTATCAGGTTTTATTTATAATTTTTTACAATAACTTAAAAAGCCTTCATGTAACATTATCGAGTATTGAATACTTCTTTTATTGTTAAATGCATTTCGGCTGATTGTTCCTTAAATATGTTGTTTGGTTTCCCTAACGTTATACTAGGGCTATTCTGTAATGTTAACTTAATAAACATTGCTCTAGAAGATATTCAGCTAACCTTGTAATTAGGAATTACGTTCATGTAAGAAGTAGATGAAAGCCTGAACTGGTACTTCAGCTCCCAAAATCATTCCACATAATCATGGCTCAGTTCCATCTAATGTGCTGCAACCCCATTATTCCACATAACATTCTTTAGTAAACTGCGGCCGCGGTTGCCTAGTGGTCATGGTCACGGATTCACAGACGGCAATTTTCGTTGAGTCGAGAGTTCGAGCCTTGATGCTGACCCCACGTTGATGACTAAAGACCCACCGTGTAGTCGGGGTTGATGCACGTTAAATCTGTCGAGGCTCAAAGTCCTCCAGTGGGCGTGGTGGGAAAATTAGAAGCGGGAGGTTACCACTCAAGTGTCGTCCTCGTCATTTGATAGAAGTTCAAAATTACAAGGTCCGTCGCCAATAGCCTTCGTATTGATTCTAGTGTGACGTCAATAAAAACCTACCAATCAATCAACCTTCAGTGAAATCTGCATTCGAAACTACGACTTGGCTTGAATATAGCTGGCCTCGGAATCGTGACCACTCAGCTATCTCGATCATTTTGTACTGAAAGTAGTCAGTAATAATCGGCTGCTAGATCAAGTATTTGAATTCCACCCTTAGACTGTCACTAAAGACCCGTCGTGTAACACGTTAAATCTGTCAAGCCTGGAAGTCCTCACGTTGAGATGGCGTGAGAGTGAGGAGACATCTCAGGTGTCCTCTTCACTTGACAGTGGCTCAAAATTACGAGTTCCATAGCCAACAGCTTTGTGTTACTTCTTTGTGCAACGTTAATAAGCAATCGGTCAATCCTGCATTGGACATCACACTTTATCGGATAGCAAAGTAGCTAGTTAAGCTGAATTCTGTATGAAGTATACTTTTGGTAATTGATTCTAAGTAAAAGGTATTAAATTTATGATGCTCGCTCTTTACTGTACCAACATCTGCGCAACAGCACGAACATTTCTCAATTGAATGGGACGTTGACAAAAATCTCACTCTCTCTTTGTACCTTTCTCTCCTCTGAAATTTTCTTTCTTTTTTCCTTCTAGAAACTTTTTGATGAAATGATATTTGAATTAGTTATTGAATCATAAAATCTAAAGTGGATTTAAAATCTTTTAAATGCATTCATATTTGGCGGCTGTGATAGGCTAGTTGCCCTGAGCCTAAATTGAAATAACTGCTATAATTAAGTTTCAACCAAAAATCGCCTGAAAGTCCATCCATGACGTTTTATGGAAGTTTGGAGAGGACAAGTACCAGCTCAAGTGTTAACCTTCTAATGTCGCAAATAGTTCATTTATTTAGCTCTAGAGTGAAAACAACTTAAACCTCCCTACCAAATATACATAGTTTTGTAGTTCCTAAGAGTGGTATGGGAGTTAGGAAAGAGAGATACAGGCTCATACGTCTTTTTTGTTACTTGATTGAGGCTCACGGGGTTGTCTTCGCTAGAAAAGCACGGGCACCATGACCCCGAAATAACCTAGTGTTTTTTTTCTTTCCTAAGGAATTAGCTGTCTTTTGTAAACACATGTGATGCATCCCGGGATACTCTGGCGATCCTTCTATGTTTTCGATCCTTCATATTGTCAACCAATTATCTTTTTCTTAATTTTTTCAAACATCTAGACCACAGTTACACTTCGTTAGGCGCAGCATAGGTACATCTGGTTCTTGCGCCGTTAAATTCCACCATCACTCGCACAGCTCTATTATACGAAAAGAGTTCTGATGCCTTTTGGGAGAAATCTGATGCCTTTAACTTATTAGAAAAAGGAGTGTTAAAATTTTTACCTAGATGTTCAATAGTTTACAATTGATTATCATTGAAGATATGTGATTTTCAAACCAGTAATATCATTGTTCAAATCACTGCGACATTTTACTATAGAATCCGGATAGTCCTTAGGACATTAAACAAACATTTTCTGTAAGATATAAATTAATCTCTGCTTAAGTATCTCTGTACCTTTTGAGACATTTAACAGTCAACAGGCTATATGGTTGAGTAAATTTATCTTAGGTTATTGATTAATGAAGTCAAATTTCAAATTACCTGAAGACACGGGTGTTTGTACCGCCGTATCTAAATTGTCCAGGGATACATGAAATCCGTTGCTCCCGACAGTTAGTTCTAAGAAGGATCATTGACCATATGTTTAATGAATCTATTAATGCAACTCTTTATTATCTCGCAATTATATTCTATTTAAAAGAGAGGTATATCCTGAAGAGTGTTCTATTTAAAATTGATTCCAGAGAGAAAACTGCACATTTATAATGCGTTATCAAAAACAATATATATGAAAAATGAAACAGTTAAAAAAACCAACAATTTCTATGCGGCAAAAGAGTTTAATAAGAACTAAAATTTTAAAAAACATTTAGTCAGTAAAAAAATAAAAAGAAAATGTACTGAAAGTTACAGTTTATCATCATTATAAATAAAAAAAAAGTGAAGATTTTTCCATCATGCTGAAATATTTTGACTAAAAACTAAAGTGTTACTCCCACTCACACTATTTAACTTATAATTGCGCACAACATTTAAGTTTTTTGTCAAAAATTTTTAGCATGATGTAAAGGTCATCACTTTTTCTTAAATTTTTGATAATGATAATAAACTGTCATTTCCAATACATTTTCATTTAATTTCTCTCATCGGCTGAAGGAAAAAAAAAAATTTCTTTAGCTCTTTTTTTATTTTATTTATTTATTTATTTTACTCTTTTGCCTCAGAAAAGTGTAGGTTTGTGAAAAGTTTCTTTCATACATGTTGTTTTCTTTTTTTATTGGTCTCTATTTTCAAAAAGATTTTTAACAAAAAAAAAATTATTTTATTTTTTTAATTATTTGTATGTTTACAAGTTGAATATTATATTGGCAACCCAAAAGAGTTTGTGTGCAAAATTTCAAGGTTTTAGCTAATTAAAAATACGTAAAAAACTGATGAAAATATTTGTGTTAAAATGATGTAAAGTGCAAGTTAATATAAATGTGATAGTAATAAATATTTGTTTCTCGTGTAAGTCGATGTCCCCTTCCTTGAGGTATTTTCAGAGAAAAAAAAATTTTTTCATCCTTCTTCCTTTCACTCACCTTCCCATATTTTTTCCTACTTATTTTCACCTGTATGAATCTTTATGCTCAAATCATAATTTGTCATCAGTTTTGACTATGAAGTTTAAAACCTTTGATATAACGGTAGCAATGGTAATATATATATAAACTTAAACTTGTGTCTTTTTGTAGTTATTAATTATAGTTCGCAAGACGAATTTTTTTTTACAGTCACAGAGAAATCATTCCTTTAGAAGGTAACACATCGATCAATAACTCCCGAGTCTAACATTGAAAACAACATTTTTTTTGCAAAATTTTTGATATCAACGTAACACCTTTTATTACAATCCTTTGGTCTGATTCAACAACTTTTCAAATCTTTTTCCTTCTTCTTTTTCCTGAAATCTTTTTTGTTGCGAGTAAATAGCGATAAACAGCTTTCTGAATCATCGACTCGTTGCTGTTTTTGTTCCATCGAAAGCAATCGCGGCACCCACTTGGAAAAAACCTTTTTCATGCTCAATTTTTCATGAAGGATAGTAAATACACTTCCATATGATATCTGTGTCATCTCAGCAATCTCACGGAGCTTCACTTTACGATCTTTCATTATAATTTTTGTCACTTCACTCACATTTTCCGGTGTAACGGCTTCCACAGGTCTACCCGAGCGTTCCGCGTCATTTGTGTCGGTACGACCACGTTTAAACTCGGCAAACCACCAACAAATCGTTGCTTTTGATGGACAAGAGTCCGGGTAACATTTTTCAATCCATTGTTTCGCTTGCACGGTGTTTTTACCCATTAGAAAACAATGTTTTATCAGAACACGAAACTCGGTTTTTTCCATTTTTTAAACAAACTACAAAACGACTTTACTCCAACCTCGATAACTCAGCTGTTTCTGGTCCGATCGACTTAAAATTTTGACACGTTTCAAGCAAAGGTTAGTACTCTAGAAAGACCTGGTTACTGGTTTACTACGAGCGCCATCTCTGGGTTAGTCTCGGGAGTTATTGATTGATTTGTTATATTGTAATCCCACATCATACAGTTTTAACATCTTATGTCTAAAATCTCTTGACCATATTTAAAAAAATAAGCAATTTCAGTTCCATAGCTGCTTTATTTTTTCAGTCTCCAGTTGTTAGATCCTCAAAATTTCTACCAATTGGTTTCTATTTATATTATAATTTACGGGATTTTTTAAGAATATTTTTTTGTTTTGAAGTTCTAAAGCTATCTTCTTATTTTTGCAATTGACTCAAAACTATCCACATTTATTCATAAAAAGTTAGAAAAATTATTTAATAAGACAATTAATATTATAACCAAATGTGAAGAGTAAATTAGAAGAGATAATTAATTAAAGTAAATTTGAATATAAAGCTTATATTGAGAATTACTTAAATATTATTTAATACGTTCCTAAGAATCAATTAATCATACTTTTTAATAATTAACGATTCTTAATGAAATATAAATATAACAAAGTAAACTTATGTATTAGCATCATATTTTTTTCCTATTATGTTTCTCAAAACCGCAGCATATTTAGCTAAGAAAGTCTAATTAATGATTATTTTATTAGATGTTTATTTTCTTAGCAATTAATTTAAATATAGTACAGAAAAATCAAGCTTTAATACGAACTTTACTCTTTATATACTTTCAGGAGGAAAAACTGCGAGGCTTAGGAAAGCTAATAAAGATTAATGAATGCCGTATCATTATATGCGAAAATCATTACATTTTAAAATTATGTGAGATATTTAATCTTATTTTATTTTCTTTGAATAATATTGTAAAAATGATTATATATCTAAAATGTAAATCAAAATTTACTACGATTTTCTGCCTTGAAATATTTGAATTACACATTGAATATACATAAATTAAATATTTGCTTACTTCAAAATTTGTTCTTTCGTATAATTTATATCGTTATTGAATTTTCACACTCGTGTTTAATGGATTTAAAATGTTGCTTTATACCTTTCTTTTTTTTTCAAACATCTTAAGATAAGCGATTTTAAAAGAGGTAATACGTCTTTGTAACTCCGTTTTTGATTGATTGTATGGCTTTTTACGGGATATAAAGTAACAAAGACTATTATCCCAATATAATGTTATTCACACTATACTCCAAATTTTAGTCAAATATTTTCAGTTGGATTAAAAAATATTCTCTTTTTTGTTTATGATGATGATAAATTGTCATTTTCAGTACATTTTTATTTAATTTCATGCTGGAGTAGTAGCCACGGTAAGCCTAGAGGTCATGGTTTTGGATTCGTGGCCGCCGGTTTTCGTTCAGTCGCACGTTCAATCCTTGGCCGCAAAAGACCCGCTGTGTAGCCGGGGCTGATGCACATTAATTTTGTCAAAGGCCAAATTCCTCCCGTTGGCGTGGTGGGGAAGTTAGAATATAGGGTTCCAGCTCAGGTGTCGTCCTCGTCACTTGACTGAGGTTCAAAATTACGAGGTCAGTCACCAATAGCCCTCGTGTTGCTTCCAGTACGACGTTTATAAAAACTAATCTAAAACTAACTTTATGCTGGAAAGGAAGAAATTATTATTTTTCATTTTTAGCTGTTTTTTACTCTTGCCTCACATAGAAGTGTAGGTGTAAAATAATTATGTGTGCGCGTGCGTACGTTCATGATTGTGAGTATACGTGTATATATATATATATATATATATTGTCATCAAAATTCAGCTTGTGTGCAAAATGTCAAGATTCCAGCTTATGAAGAAGTGGGTGAAAAATAGATAAAAATTTTGTGCGTAACTGAGATACACAGTTCAATGTTATAAGAAATGTTGGAAAAGTTTAACGTAAAATAAATGAATGTAATGAAATGTTTATGAAATCATATAAATTAATTAAATGCATCATTTAAAAATGTTATTAAGTAACGTGATCTTTTCTTTTTTGATCCTCAGTCCCTGTTTGTTACTGCGAAGAGGAACTGATCTCATTGTCTTACTCTTCTTAAAAAAATCATTAATTGAGATTTTAAAATGATTCATGTTTCACATTTTTTTTTATAGTTAAAAAGCAGAGGATTCTCGCTAATTCCATAGATGTATTATTTATGATAATTTGATAAATATGAGGTCAAAAATTGAATTTTAAAAAATTGCAAAAAAAAAAAAAAAAACACTCCAGCTTTATAGAGAAAATTGACTTTATGAGTGTATATGCGTGTTTTAAAAATTTTGTTACTTTTCTGCAAAATCTATTTCATTCATAGTGATAACATTTTCTACATTATAAAATGAAATTAGTTTCTATGCTGGGAACTACTATTTTCTAATAAATTCTTACAAATTTTAAGTATTGCACATTTTAAACAATATATGTGCAATTCAAATTAAAGGAGTTTTAAATCATAAAATTTAAAAATTTTATTAAATTCAGATTTTGATATTATAATTATGTTCAATGTGTAGAATATTACATTTAAAAGTACTCTGCCAATTTTGAAAGTTATAAATGCTGCAGAATTTCTGCAAGATGTACCTAAAAGTACACGGCTTAACTAATGTAAATACAGCTATTGGTTATTAATTGCTCATAGTTACGTAATTATTAATGTGTATAAATGTGATTTTATTTACTTAAAGTTTATAATTATTAACTTCGCACTGAGAAGCAACACGGGGTTATTGATGACGGACCTTATTATTTTGAACGTCGGTCAAGTGAAGAGGACGACACATGGCTGGCACATCCCTCACCAATCTTCCACATCATGCCGACGGAAGGACTTGGAACTTCATCCAAATTTAACGTGAATCAGCTTTGCATCACAAGGGACCTTCAGTGATATCAGGGCTCGAACCGATGACTTGACCCCGAAAACAACGGCAGCCTCAAATCCGCAACCATGACTATTTGGCTACCACGGCCACCAGAAGTGTTCCTATTGTTACATTAAAAAATAAATAAATACCATATAAAGACTAGAAAAGTAAAATATCTTTTGTCAGTTAGAAAATTAAGTTTCACAAACTGTCAGAAATATTGAATTCGTACAACATCATAAAAAGACCTCAAAATGTTAGTTGAAGGGAATATCACTGAAAAGCCCGTGTCATATCCTAGGTAACTTATTCTGAATAGCCTGAAGTACTGCTCTAATGTTACATTAAAAAATTAATGCCAAATTAATACTCAAAAAATAAAATATCTATCCTGTGGTCAGTTAGGACATTCAAATGGATTAGATTCAAACTTAACATGACATTTCAAAATTTCCCCAGAAGACTTCTCTCTGTACGAAATCTATCTCCCCTCCTGTCAAGGATAGAAAGCACGATGTTTGAGCACCTGGCACAATTCCCGAAACCTTCCAGCACCCCCACCTCTTTATTCTAAAATCCGAAACTCTGGCCTAGGATCTCCCTTTTCGAAAAGGCAAATATTGACTTCATACGCTCGTGACTTTTCCTTTAGTGCCTACCTACCTTTCCCATCAGTCCTCTCAGCTTTTAAAAGTGAACGTTTGCGTGCTGGGCCCTTAACACAACACGCTGAAAGTCCTTCATCTTCATCAGTATATTTCCCAAGTCCGACTTTCAGACTTTATGGATGTGTGTGTGTATGCATTGAGTCTGGAGAGAAGGGTTTCTTGCCATTCCTCTTCCTTTCCTTCTCCTCCGTGAGATGTTATAATGCCATTAATTTTGCGGCTCTTTTCCGGAAAATTAATAATCGGCTTATAAAAGAGATGTTCGTTTGTTTTTTCGGGAAATGGTTGTTTCCTCTTCTTTCCCTGAGAGGAAGAATGGCCTAAGTGCTTTGGCGTAGTGTTGTATTTTTCAAAGGAGACATAAGTTGTTTCGTTGCAGTGTATCGAACTCTTTTGTTGAAGATGAGATGAAATTCGATTAGTGAAAAGGGTTGATAAAGTTTGATGAGCGAAATAAATTACTTAATTTTTTTTTGCAGTATCTAGAGGGAAGATCGGATAGTAGACGGATCAGGTGATCCAACTACTACTAAAAATACATAGATTTCTTGATGGATTTTGCATTGCACGTGGGATCACTTTGATTTCTTATATTCTTTTTATTTTATTATTATTTTGTGGCATTCTGAATAACAAATATATTCTGAGATATTATTGAAAAACTAATATTTTGGGAGAAGTTTCTGATGTTTAATTTGTTAGGCAACCTATTAACTTTTAATTTTACAAAATTTTCAAATGAAGCAATTCGATTATTACCTCTTTTTTTGAAATTTATGGATTTTCTAAAATATTCACTGAATTTTACTACAACAGATTCTCATTAAGTCGATCCCCCTTAACTCGGATTCCCAAATCGGTCTATGCGATGGTTGGTTTTTTTTAATTTGAGAAGCGATTTATAAATTTCCATAATAATATTTATTTGTTTCATCCACGTATTTTGATGAATTATTTTCTTTACTAAAACCTTCTAACATTTATTAATGTATAAAAGAAAAGTAGGGGTAAGGGCAACTACAAATATTCCCTGCAAGGTTTCAAAATCTTAGTTACTCCTCTTATCTCCAGTGACAAATGGAATACGGTACTACATTGTCCAAACAGAAAATGAAATGAAGTAAATTTAGCACACTTTTGTTATTCATAAAGTAGACGCCTCCATCTTCTGTTTATAAGATTCATACTCGATTTGTTCCACATAAAGATGTTTTTCTTTAATAAATAAGTTTTATCCTATTTCCTTTTTTTTTCCCCGTTCTTCGCTTAACCAGAACCGTCTTTGGTCCCAATTAATCCGACTTTTTATGAAGTTTTACTTCATTAAATGAATGAGGACTATAAATGAGGTTTTACTAGTTAAATCTTGCAAGTCATTTATTATTTTTAATTTGGTCACAAAAGTCGAAGATCATATCCATGAGCTCGTGGCAATTGGTATTCAAGTCGAACAGCGTGTTCCAATCCTGATTCCACTAAAAACACGCCCCGAAAAGATTTCCTTCTTTAGGTAGGTATAGGAATCATGATTCTTAGGCACCCTAGAGATTTTTTTTTTCTCTCCCATGTTGTTTACTAACTCACAGGAAAGAAGTCTTTCGTAAACACGAGAGAAGCAACCCCGGGATATCCCAGCATTCCTTCTCCATTTTCGACTCTCCTTCTTGATAATTATTTTTCTTTCTTTCCTCATTTTCAACATCTAGATCACAGTTACACCTTGTTTGGAAACAGCATGGTCATACCTGGCTCTTCCGCCATCAATCTTCCCCATCACTCACACTCGACTAAAAACACATAGAGACACGGGAGCTTCTGAAACTTGAATGAAATTAATCTCCAAATTCTTCCGTCATGTGGTATAATGTGACAATTGGGAAAGGAGGTTCGAAGTCAAGTGCCACATTTGTCACTTTACTGTAGTTTAAAATTACAAGAATCATCGCCATGAGCCTTCTAATTGTTCTCGTGTGACGCTAGCTCAAAATTTATATTTCTCCTTAATTCAATCTGTTCATGAGAAACTTGAAGAAAATTTTCATGATATTTTAGAACATTTTCAGAAACCAACAAATTTTAGGAATTTAAATACAGTACTCTATCTTTAATTCGGCACATCACCTTTCCAGTCCTGCCTATAATCTGGCATGTTTACATCGGTGGGCAAGCCTTGTAGACATTTTATGCCTTCTACTTTAATGCAATATTGGTGGTAATGATTCCAAATACAATAGTATATTTTTCTGGACTTTTAATACTTCATGTGTTTGATACTGTATTTACATGTACAGTATAAAATTTTATGCAATGATGCATAGCTTTTGCGGTTATTATGAGTAGCATAGCGTTAATTATGAGTAATTTTCCGGTAATTCGACGTTTATTATATCATCGGGAGATGCTTTGGTCTGGATTACGTATAGAATATTATTATAAGGAACTTTTCTTTATATATCCTGGGTATTAAAACTCAGGGAGAAAGTGTTTATGCTCATTTTCCAGTGAATAAGTATTTTAGTATCCAAATTTGTTTTCAGAATATAACAAAATTTTCAAATTCAACAACATTCCATTATCAATGCAATCCCTTTGGTTTACATAATCCTGTCTTTTCATTTATTTACAAATAACTATGCTTGTTACAAGAAAACAGATATATGGGGTTCTCTCTTTAGGGATAATAAGAGTTATTACTCTAATATTTCAGATTTTGGAACACTTAGTAAACTAAACTGTTCTTTCAAAGAGCCAGAAAATATTTCATTTGAAAGCTACTTTTCACTAAGTCCTACAGAAGAGCAATGGAGTGAAGTCATTTGTGAGAAAACTTCGAACTAAATCTCCTGAAGGCTTAAAAATTTATATTAATTTAGAAGGTCAAAAATTGTTCTTGAGATAAACAACGGTCGCTTTGGAAGCAGTGATTCTCATGAATACTTCAATGGTAAACAAAGATGAGGGCCCAGAGTTGTTCATATCGAAGTAGACTGACAGAGAAGTAAAGGTTCTTAAGTACTGCATAAAAGGGAGATCATAAACTAGATCAAAAGTCATTCTAAGGTCGTGACTTTAAAAGAGTTAGGAATACTTAAAATCAGTAGAAAGAGGTATTTTAAAACACGCCATACCCCTTTTCTCAGATTTTAAAAATATATTTTCATGACATACACTACTTTAAATGTTATATAAAGAGAAATCTAGAATAAAATAAACGCGAAAAATAAGTAAAATAATCTATTTTTCAAGCCTTTTTCTATGTTTTTATTTCCGCAATTAAAATTATGTTTTGTGTAACTTTTAAATACTTTCATAGCAGCTTAAATTTGAGTATTTTACCATCAAAAATTATTCATATTATTTTAAATATTAACTAAGATCGAATGTTATCAATTTAAAAGATGACTTTTTTATGTACTTGTTAAAGGAACAAAATGTAAAAGCACAGCTGCTGATTGGAATGAGAAGATTAAATTATATATATATATATATATATATATATATATATATATATATATATATATAACAGAATTTTTTTTGAAAATTCATAATTTTGAAACAAAAGTATATCTAACTTTTCGAAATGGAATCAACTCGACTCCTTCAGAAGAATAAATACAAGCCAACAACTGAGCTTATACTTTTAATGCTTTTTCTTTATTTATTATGCACTGTATAGTCATGCGTGCTTAACAATAGAAAATATATCCAAGCAAATCAAAATCATGACTTTTCAATGATAAAAGAATAAGTCAAGAATGAACTATGTATATTTCTTTAAAGGCTAAAAGATGAGGAACAGGGGCTTTCTTGCCCATTATTCAATCCAATTCCGCTTTTCAATCGAATCATCGCGAATCGGAAAAGCTGGGGTGTAGAAATGAAGAATTCGAAACTTGGCACTTTTTATTTAGTCCGTTGTTCTTTCGGGTCTGTTTCTTTTATGTTATCACTCATGCGGAACTCCAGTTGGTCATATTGATTTACAGTGAGAATGAAACGTATATTTTCCCAAGCAATATGAAGCATGGTTATTGTATAAGTTCCTGTTTTTCCGTTTGATCTGCCTGGTATTTTTTATGTAATATTATGTTATCTCCGGGAGGTAGGTAGAAATATACTTTATCGTCGATAAAAAGAATTTTTATTTTTGTTCGAGTGTTACCGGAAAACACTAGAGCAATATGAGAATTGATCAGTGTTAAAGCTAGTTTTTATCCATTGCTGGGAGTAGAATTGTATTTTTTGACAAAAATAAAAATCATATTTTTTGCAACATATAAACAACTCCCCCTTTGAAATTAGTTTCAATATCTAAATGTAAATCAGAATATTTGTTTTTTAAATATATTTAGAATTTTTGCCTTGAACGTTTTCCTTTTCAAGAGCGATATATCTAGCTCAATGTCTTGGAATTTTTCAAGTTTCTCTTGTCTCGTTACGTACCCAACCAATCGTATTTTGAAATACGTACCCAACCAAGATTCAATTGATTATTCCATATTTTCAAATTTTTATCTCATTCCGTGCAAGCATGTGGTAATTCTCATTTTTGTTAGAGTGTAATATGTAGTAACTATTTATTGCTGTGATGTTGCAATTTATTGCAGTATATTGATCAGTGTTTCGATCTAAGAACATGTATCTTACTTACTTTACTGAAAAATAAAAATAAATACATTTAAATAACAATCTCGCAACATTTATCGAATCTTATAATGTGGAACTATTCAATTCCATGCAAGAATTGGTTCTATTTATTTGAACAAATATTAAAGTTAAGACGAATACTTTACCTCTACTTTCCCTTCGTCTAATATTTTTTTGTAATGCTGTTTAAATTGAAAATTTCTCCCAATATGTGAAATGTGAATTATGTAGATTACATCAGATATAGGGAAGTGTAATGAATAGAAGTGAAGAAATACATGTTTAAGCAGTGAAGCGTTTAATAGGAAGTTGGTAGTCAATTGATAGATAAAGATAGTGCGCTAAAATTATCAAATGAATCATCTTTACCAGATCTGCATGGAATAAAATGCTTTAGGAGTGAATCCAGAAAGGATTTTCAAAGGGGTTAAGAATTCGTACTCTTATCTTCAATTCTTCAAAGGACTAAGTTAAATATTAATTATTCGTTGATCTGATTAAAAGAACTTGATTATCATCTGGGAATGTCTTTCTATTCCTTTGACTGTGTAATGTTGTGATTCGCTAAGTAAACTTAACAATGACAGGAAAAAGAACTAATAATAGAGTATAACATAGTTAAGAAACTACAAAAAAAGAATTACTACATAGAGTGTAACTACATAAAAACTATGATGCTACAAAAACTCAAGTTGCTATAATTACTCTTCTTATTATTTACAATAAAATTAGAAAATTTTGCGTTGTTTTTACATTACAATAATTTAAGCTGCGATAAGACAAAAAAGATTGATAAACAGTAAGTAAAAATGCAAATTTCTTCAAATATCATTTCTAGTTAAAATAGAATTAAGTGTTATTTTCACATAACAGTAATTTACACTTTGATAAGGTAAAAAAATTATAAACGGTAAGTCTTAATTAAATTCATAATTGAATGAATTTTATCAAATATATATACATTATCTAAAAAAACCAAGTTATTTTTAGATTAATGCTATTTTACAAAACGAACAAAAAATATTCCATTGACTGAGATAAGTCATTTGGAAACAACAATGCTTTTTAACATTTTTATTTACAAATATTCTTATTGTTTTTATAAAAAAGGTCCCTCTTCTTTCAAGTCTATGTTCATTTTTATGTAACACTTCGGCAACATTACTTGTAAAGACTTTTCTAATGATTTCTAAATTTTTCTTTTCATCCCTTTTTTTTTATACACAGACTTCTTACTTTTGCTTCACTATTTACCTGAATATTTTTTTCGTTGAATTTTTCCCTCCTTTTTCCCTTGAGGGACTTTAAATAAGATAAACATTGAGAAATCAATTGAGTTCGGTCCCACTCAACAGGGTTGACTGTTTAGGAGTTAATTAAGTTTTTGCCAGCTGTTATTTTTTTGAAGTAAATTCAATTAACTGAATCTTTGATCTTCATTTTTTTTATTGCAGTGGAAGTTAGGGGGTTTTGCTTCTTTCGCCTTTTGTTTCAAAGAAAATAGAGAGAAGTGATTAATATTGTCCTTAACTTCCCATAGAATACCTCATAGGGATTGTAATGATACAATCTAATTTAGTTCGTATCTAGTGTTGGTTTTATTATTTAATTTTTACACATTTTGCTTCGAATAATCTTTTTCACCCATAAATTTTTCAGAGGAATATTTTATTTTTAATGTAAGCAAAAAGTTATGAAAGATTCTTCTTATTTTTTTTTCTCTTCACTTGTTGCTGTGAGTATTTTGTTTTAACTAAACCAAATTTTGCGGTCAATGTTTTCCCAATGTATTTAATCGTTTGGTATTTTGAGAAAATATCTGTATTCATGTTTTATCTAGAAATTTTTAATTTCCTTTTCACTGCTGTGTTCTTTTCCTTTTCCATTTTGTTACGTTCTGTTTACTTCCAAATTGTAGGTGATTTCTCACATTAGTATATTTTAAGTTACAAGACAACACTAAAAGACATCATTCGTCTATGCCTGTAAATTTATGGAATCAAGTAAAAATATTAGAAATGCTTAAAGACTTTATTAGATTATCTTCAATTATTTCAAAATGGAATGTTTAAATAATTTTAAAAGTTTTCTGGTTTGGCTTATTAAATAAGTTTTCATGTTGAAATATATGTGTTCTTAATATTAATTCAAAGATTAGTTTTATGACAAAGAATACTTTACATAATTCTTTTCTTTTTTATATTTTAATTATAATAAGCTCTTATATGTATTTAGAACCTCTCTTTGGGAAAGAACCATGGCTTATGTGAATTAACATAATTATATTAGAAATTTAAGGAGTCAGACAAAGATATGGAAGATATTTGAGAAAAGAGGAGATGGAGGAAGTAGCGAGATTGTTCAGCACACTTTATTGGTACGCGAAAGTGTGAAGTGATTTTCTAAGAATGTCAGATCCAGTCAGCAGAAATCTACTGGACTCGGTTCCAGTTTTCACACTTCTACTATATTTTGTTATTAAGATAACTAAAATCCTTAGTTATAGTCTTTGATTAAGGATGAGATAAAATGAATGCTCCACGTTAATAATACAGTTTGATTTTTAGTAATCTTGACTAAAATAAAAATAATCAAAAATTTGCTTCACTGATAATTTACTATAGCGTCTCGAAAGCTTTTAATGTTAACAACTCCAACGCGAGTGAGTTACAAGAGGAAAAAATAGGAATACTTTTGCTTAATTTTGGTTTTTACAAGTCTTATTATAAAATAATTATGCTGATTGCTTAGGATTGGATCCATAATGCTAGTTTAAACACGCATCCTCAGTCCCAAACCCGAGATAGTATTTTGAATTGATTTTCCGTTTTTGACTTTGCTGTCTTATATTTCTTTTTTTCTTGATAATGCTTTGTAGGTTTAGATGGTGTTTTAGCTATCTAGACTATTGCTGGTTATTGAATATTTTTAAATTGCTGGTCTTATTTTTACATATTAAATCTTGTTAAATTTTTGTATTGCTAAAGTTGGGTAATTTATTATTGAATTATTTTTTCATATTTGTTACGTGTTCTTGTTTAAGATTCTGTTTACATCATTTTAAAGGATTTTTTTTAAATATTCTTTAAATAACAACTAAATCTATTTTAATTTTCTTACTTTTATTGAATCAGGATTGGTAGCTACATTAAGTTTATTTAATTAATTTGGTAAAAATAGTTATTTACTAGTTTTAGTTTTATATTATAAATTAAATTTATTTTGGTTTAGTTTTGTTATTTATTATAAATTTATATACATGTTTATTTCATATTTCTATTAACATTGTGCGGGCGGACGTGTGTGCGGAGAAAGAGAGAAAAAAAAAATAAGTTGTGGTACAGAAAAGCAATTATGTAAAAATGGGTGAGATATTCTCAACATAATAATAATATACATTAATTATTATTAAATAATTCATATTTCAAATTGTAATAATGTACTAATGTTCCGTTAGTACGAAAGAAGTTTAAAGTATGATTTTTTTGTTAAATGATTGTTAATACGAATAGATTTTGTTTATCATAGGTAAGAATATTAAACTATGATAGACTATTCTCTTGATGACAAACTTTATAGTTTCGAAAAATTTATTGCATGCGTTTCTAAGAAAAGGAAATGTGAAGATATTATATAAATAATAAGACCTTTCATAAAATTTCTTCTCTAGCGAATTCGTAGGCCTCCGAGGACTTCTATGAGACCTATGTTAAGAATCCTTGGCCTCGTGTTTTATAATACGACACGAACTTAGAATAGTTTTTCACATAGAGGAATGTCTCATAGTATAAATCGTATGGTTATAAGGCATATATTTTATTACTTTGTCGTGTGCTTAAAATTTAGAAACAATTTATCAGACCGAAGAAAGTCTAATATTGTAAATTGTATGTTTATAAAGCATATATTTTATTACTTTGCAATATGCTTAAAATTTCGAAACGTTTTCGTTATTTTAATGCGAAAAGGAATTTTATCTTTATTTTATTAAGTGTAGAAGACAAAATTTATGAAACGTGTTTTATCCCAGAAAATATTGGTTTATTCATAAATAAATAGCACAATAAAATATGCTGGGTTTTTTGTATAGTGAAATTAAATATACGGTTATAATATTGAAACATATTTAATGTTAAAAATACTTCAAGCTATTTAATATCAGGTAAAGTAAGTTATAATAATTTTTCATTGAAACGAACCTCAATTGTCCCTTATTTTCAAAATTCATTCCTAAATTTATTTAAGGTATAAGGAAGACCTTTTTCTACTACGCTGTTCTTGGATAACAGAACGTTCATCTTTAAATACTTTCAATAGCCACAAATACTTTGCATCAGAAGGTTCCAACTAAGTAAAAAATCATTCAAATTTTTTAGGTTGTAGTCACGCTTATTTGTAATAGTATAATTACGAGAGTTGTCCATAAAATAAGGTTCCCAATGATTTTTCATAATGAAAACATGTTTATTGACATTGAATAATACATTGTTGGAAAGCTTAGACTTTTCCCTATTTTTCGGCATAGTTGCAGTTGAGATCAATGCATTTTTGCATGCATTGTACCATCTTCTTTATGCCTAAATCGTTGAAATCTTCCGCCGCGCAGTGAAGGTAAAACGTCTTCTTTCAGTTCCTCTCCGGTTCTAAAATGCGTCCCACCCAGGTGTTTCTTCAATTCAGGGAAGAGATGGTCACTTGGGGCTAAGTTTGGGATGTAGAGCGGGTGTGTTGTTCGTCATGGACATCCGTCTTCGAATTCTCTGCACCATTTGCACACGTGTTGTACGTTCATATTCTTTTCTTCGTAGACTCACACAGTTAAGAATGAATATCCACCGGCACAGTGGGTTTTGCACATAAAAAACGAATCACAGCGCGTAATTCACATTGGTGGGAGAGGCGAGTGGGAGCTCCTGCTCTAACGGCTGCCAAGCCAAAAATGAGCGTCGCAGACAACTCCCCGGGGTGGAGACTGGGAGAGAGGAAGCCAAGCTACACGTCAGTGTCGCCAAATCCCGCGTAACAGCTTTCCTCGCATCTGCAACTCCTTGGGAACCTTATTTTAAGGACAGCCCTCGTATTATTGGCAAAAAAATCACGATCTTGACTCATGACTTCTAGAAAAGGGCAATAACTCGGTGTGCAGACAATACAATCTGTTCAACTACATATATACGACATGAACAGTTTTAAATCCCATTAAATCTAATTTGAAATCAGTTTTATTATTTCATGAAGTGGCAGTGTTTGAATGGCTTAAGTCGCGAATTTTACTGTCATTATCGTTCGAGTCGAGTCATGGATTTGATTCCTGATGCCACGAGTGGTGTAGTAAAATTCAGTCTACTACACCGTTATTATTTCCTTCTGCTGACATTACTAATCGATATTTGAAGCAGTCACAAGTTAACAGTCAAATAAATAGAAAGTCATACTGTGGTGACAACCAAATTATTTTATCCCGATCTACGAATACTCAAAAATCAATACCTAACCAACTATGTTTGTGGAAAAAGTCCCTATACTCGTCTGACCGAGATTATTTAATGTTATAAAGATTACTTGTTTGATGCGGACTTATCGAGTCCGAGTCCTTAGTTGACTTAGCGATGAGGGTCCAATTCATTAACTCAAAGCAGATATTTCCTGGATGTGTTTTGATAACTATTTTCTCTTGTCAATATGGTCACTAATTCCTGCGTTTATAATTCTCTTTACCTCTAACTTTAGTATTAAACTCTTCGTTGCTTATAAATGCAATTTAACAAACCTATTTGCTACACTTTAATCTAATTTGTATAAATCGTGTTTCAATCATTAGGAGGGATTTTAAATTCAAAAAGTATCATGTTAAAGTCCTCTTAAAATCTTACTTAAAGGGAAAATTGCTATAGAGTCCTCTGACATTATTTATTAAATCCCATTATTTATTAAATCCACCCGAATAACGGATATGGTGAAATAAATAAGTTCGGAAAGTAAAGAAACAGTTCTGCTATCGTTTTCCTCATTTAACTGTGGCTTAGAATTACGAGGTCAGACCGGCAATAGCAATAGAACGTACTTAATTCAAATAACCCAATGACTTTTTTTGTTAAAATAATATTATATATCACAATCGCTATATTAAAATTTTGTAAAATTCTCAATGAAGCACTTCTATTCTGTAATGATTTCTCCCTGTTAATTAACTCGACGAACATTATTTAGAAGTTCTATAATTCTTAAATGAAAGTCAAAGTAATAAAAATTCACACTCAATAGATGAGTCAAAACCTCTCATTTTTATTAATTTATGAATATGAAATATTTTATCTCTGAATTCAACCCTCTACCCGCATACGGTCTAGCATGGAAGAATAATCAAATAACTATCTTACCCACTTGTACAAGTCTGAGCAAATTTAATCATAAGCATTGACAGTTCCAGCTAGTATACCAATGTAACTTAGTTAAGAAATTTTTCATAGTCCATCAGCTATAGATATAAGCTCACATACGTAAACTACGATTGCTCTTTATTAATCATTTATTTTCTAACACTAGTTTCCAATTTCTTGCGTGTAAGTTTCTATCTTTCTCCATATTCAGTTTGGCCTCGCTTATATTTTCTGTTACAAGCATGAGATGGCCTGCTGCGGTTATCTTATGAAGGAAAAGAAATGTTTACGGACATAGCATGAACCAGTCAAAAGAAGGTTAATGAATGCTCCCGTAACCTTGGAGGCAGATTTGGCGACTATTTTGAAAACTTGGCGACAAGTTGAAAGCACCCGAATGTGCTGGAACGTAGATGAAATATCGATCAGGAAGAAAGCTACGGGCTTTTCGTAAATTTTCCCATGTGACGTCATTCTTGGCCCGAAGAGGTATAAATACGCCAAAAGACAAAGTTTAGCGAAGGAATCTGTTTGTCAGGATCAGTCTGTCTATGAAGTCTGCTTTGAAGACCAATCGGGGAATCGATCGCCTTGAAAGTTCGGAGTATTACTGCGGAGGTTGTCCGTAGTGAAAACTAATAAGCTGATGAGCTGAACGTTGCTGATATAACAGCGACTGTCCTTAAAAATGCTGTTTTGTTCCTGTATCTTTCACTAATCTGTACAAATCCCGTGTTTTGTGTTTGTACTGTCATTTTCTAAGCTCTGTTACCTGTTTATCGTACTGAAAATTTGTGAATAGAGAGACATTTGTCGCTATCCTCTGTGTTGGACTGATTTCACTCCCACACACTCAGGAAATGTTCGTGACTAAACTTTTTATTTATTCAACTTATTGCATTTCTTTAATTGATCTAATTTGCTGAAGAGCTCTCTATGAGATAAGCATCTGTATTGTATATCACGTTTCATTTGGTTGGGTAGAAGTTTTATTTTACGTAATTCACAAAGTCTCCAAGGTTGATAAGAGAAAACAGCGAATATCCCAACGGTACAGGTTTATGTATACTCCAGTCAAAAATGTAGTGATAACATGCACTTTCTGGGATAATAAGTAATCATCTGATGACATTAGAGAATACTTTTATTAGTGACTTAGTCATGAAAATGCATAATCAAATTTCCAGTCACGGATCTTCTATTAATGCGTCACATATCTATGAGCTCAGAATATCAGGTTGTTTTTAAGCTTGTTGTTTAAAAGAATTACACTTGTCTTCAGGTCTTCATGACTATCTTCAATAATCTTGAATAATTCAATGTTGTTGGAAGATCACAGTTGTAAGTATTCATTTGTTAACTCTTTAGTTACTGCACTTTTCAGTAACTTTGATGGTAAATCATCGGTTTAGTAGTTAGTGAGTTAGAAACTAAGTTTGGCTAAATACCATCGTGTCAAATTTTGGGAATGCTGTACATGAAACCCGGCATTGCTTTTAAAGTGGGAACTTCGGAGAAAGACTAATCTATAATCAGTTACTGAGATTATCACTTAAGATTTACAAATTTAAGAAGGGCGTTGTGCATTTAAATATGCTGCCGTAATTGCAATGGGAAACAAAATGTACTGAACTAAACCTTTCCTTGTAGGCCGTACTTCTTTACATAAATTCTTAATTATAATTTTGTATAAAATTGTTCTTAATTCAACGGCAGTGCTCGTTTAGGTTTAAAAAAATACGGCTGAAACTCTGCACGCTTTTCTAGAGAGAACCATTTTTCACCATTAATATTATTTTATATTTGATATGATTATTACACTGGTTATCATAAATTAAGGAAAATTCACAAAAATCGCGATAACTCAAGAAATTACACATGGAATTTTATGAAACTTACCCACAATATACAACACATAGTAAGGTATTAAACAACATAAAAAGAAATTATCAGACATTAATAGTAGTATAGAAATTAGCACATGTATAAAATAAACAAATTGGAAGTATCGGTTTGCAATAGAAAAAGTACCTTTAATATGGAATATGATTGCCTCTAGAAGCAATACAGCACAAACAGCGATGTGTGATGCTTTCAATTATGCGGTCTATCAGTTCAATAGGAAGTGAGAGCCATTGCTCTTGTAAAGCAGATGCAAGCGCGACAAGGGTCTGAGGGGGCGGATTGATGGCAGATACACGCCTCCCTAGAGCATCCCAAACGTGCTCCATAGGATTCAAGTCCGGGGATCGAGCTGGCCACTCCATGCGCGTAATTGTTTCCTGTTGAAGATAATCATCAACAATGCGAGCTCTGTGTGGTCTTGCATTATCGTCCTGTAACAGGAAGCAATCACCAATCGCCCCGGCATATGGGCGCACATAAGCATCAAGGATGTTGTCTCGATAAACCTGAGCATTCACGGTTCCCCTTGGAAAGACATGGAGGTCTGTGCGCCCTCCTAAGGATATGCCTCCCCAAACACAGACACTGCCTCTTCCGTATGCATCTCTTTCACGGATGTTTGATGGATGATAACGGGTCCCAGGTTCTCTCCATATCAAATAACGTCTACTGTCACTTTCTAGACTAAACCTGGACTCATCCGTAAAGAGAACAGGCCTCCATTGATCTGACGTCCAGTGGACATGTTGTCGGGCCCACTGCAAACGGTCTCTCCTATGGCGTGATGTGAGCGGCACGCAAATGGCTGGTCGTCTCGCATACAGACCACCTTCGTGGAGCCTTCTGCGCACAGTTGACATTGACACCAACCTTCCGGTGGCTGCAGCAAGAGAGGATCTAAGATGTGTCGGAGTAGCGGTTCTATTCCTGCGTGCACTTAATGTCAAATATCGGTCATCGGCACTGGTCGTAACAGTTGGCCGTCCTTGACTGAACCTCCTAGATGCCGAATCTGTGGTTTGAAATTGCCTCCAAAGTCTATGAACCACAGATGGACTCACATTTAGCCATCTGGCCACTTCTGATTGACTCTGCCCTGCCTCTAGTCTCCCGATGGCTCTCCATCGTAGTTCTTCAGGCAAATGATGCCTAGAGGTCATTATTACGAATTGGCTATCTCAGATTTTCAATGTCGCAATCACAGTAAAATTTGTGTGCTTTCTCTCAAACTTGGACTTTTATGCTCCAGGCAGATGACGTAAGCCGAGTGCAGCGTCACTAATATGCATATTGCAATTTTACTCAGCTACTCTTAGTGGACAACATATGCAAATTTTGCACGGTTTGGCTTACTTTTGAAAGAGTTATCGCTATTTTTGTGATTTTTCCTTAATTTATGATAACCAGTGTATTATACTTCGTTATCGTATACAAAGCAGAAATATTTTATGTTACTACTTATTTCTATTTGAATAAGTCCGTTTTTCCAGTAGAAACTTATTCCATATTTCATTTTTGTACTATACAAGGGACAATTAAAAAATACTCCTTTAAAAAATGGGAAGAATGTTTTAAAATGATGTAATTGATTGCTGCATTATCTGTTAACAATTCAAAGAAGTCCATGAGTAGACGCCCTTCGCATCCCAGACAAATATTGCCATGACTTTTCGGACCTTCGCCTTCGTTGGAGAGGATGTACTGGAAGCAATTCATTCTTTTGAATGTTGCTTGGTTTTTGGAGTAAAATAATAAATCCAGGTCTCATCGGTGATGACAACTCCACGCAAAATGACGACGACAACTCGTCGCGGCAAAAATCAAATTTTGATTTAGCAACAAATAGTTGTAAATCAAAACTGACCTCGAAATGAGTGTCAAATTTGTTTCAGTGTTGTTTTATAGATGGCAGCACACAACGATAAAATCAACTTGCTTCTGTCATGGAAAATATGTACTTTTTGAACCATTTTCGTAATACTTTGATGTTGGCAAAATCTTATTTTAGGATTATGTGTTACGCAGAATCATAGGAATATTATAATATACTAACATTTGGATATCTTATTATTGGAACATTTTTTTTTGTCTTAAAATGTATTTCAAGTTTGAATATTGCTTTTTTTAATTGAAACCTTTGGATTTTTTAGCCTTAGAATTTAATAAAAATATTTGTTTTTGATCCCACAATATTTTTTAAAAAAATTCGAAAGAGTTAAAATGATATCAAACTTTAATTAAAAAATCTAAACAAAACACAGCTTTATAAATATCTTTCACATAGTCATTGTGTTACAAAAATAAACCGAACCCTTTTTTACTTATTATAAAAGTTATAACTTCATGACAATATAATATCAGATAATATAAAACATAAATTTTCATTTTATATCCTATTTTTACAAGCCCTAACGCTTACTACCATTAAAATAACAATTGAAACATTTAGACAGATAAGAAAATACCAATTCCCTTTACATTCAAATTTTAAAACACGAATTGTTTCTTTCATTGTTTTCATTTTTCTCCTTCCACCTAACACTATTATTTACAGAAGGAAAATATTATACCATAAATACTTTCTTATACGATTGAATAGCTCGTAGAGGGAAAAACAGAATTCTTTTTTTTTTATCCCTTTCTATTTTTCCCTATATCAGCGATAAAACATTTGTCATTGTGTTTTATTGTTTACCATCTATATTATTCTCCATTACTGCTTGCTTGAATATCGAATTTTTGTTTTATTTTACTCCCGAAAATTCTGGAGCATTCCAGTTTGACGCGTGTGCGTTAAAATCGCATACCACGTGATCGTTGAACCATGCTTGAAAAATATTGTATCTTCAAACAGGCCCCGCCGATACTTCATATCGGTTGTCTGTCACAGAAAGAATAAAGTTATTATTGCTTCAGTAAGTTTGAACGTATTGAATTTATATATATATATATATATATATATATATATATATATATATATATAT
>BMAW01027093.1:969818-1049053 GCA_019974015.1 Nephila pilipes | reverse complement strand
TATATATATATATATATATATATATATATATATATATATATATATATTTGATATGGTTTCTTACAATGTATCGCGTGATTAATGTTGAAGAAAACGTAAAACATACGAATTCAAATATTAATCTCACATGTCTTTTATCTGTCTTAGTTTTTCAAATTCATGCAACTACATTTGAAGATGCAGATTTTAAATTATTGCTTAAAGGCAAATATTTTCTATAGATAAGATTTTTTTTTTCAATTATTCCGCTCTACTGACTGTTTTTTCATGATATAAAAGTAATCTTCGGTGTTTCAACTATTGAAAAAAAATTGGAAGAATTCTTTTGCTGTAAATCATTTTTATAAAAAATTAAGTTCCATATTAATGCATTTTTTTGTTTATCGAAATTTAAAATTACTGACAAGAAAAGTTTTTAAAGGTAAAAGATTATCGAAATATATATATTGTAATATAAAATTCTTTTCAAGCAGAAATATAAAGAGCGAATCAGGCTGAAACAATTCAGTTTACTTTATTTCTTTGTTGGAAAGTGAAAGATTTCTTGTTTTAGAGCTATTGCGTCTGTTATACAAAGATATAAAATATATACTTTAAGTAAATTTATTAGATAATTATAATTTGAATAAATTCGTTGCAATCAAAAAACACATATCGTTGCAAGATATTGAGAGTGCTCTTAAATTCCCTCCCTGTCAACCCACCCATGTGATTACTGGATGTGAAAGAATAGTTCCACTGTCTCTCAGGTATGTCGTAAAAGGCGACTAAAGTGGGTACTCAATATCTGGGACTATAGCCGGGCACCCTGCTACTGGGAATTATATGAAGGCACCTCAGGGGCATGCCTTCTTTAGATATGTACGGGCATCAAAACCAGAAGGCAGATCCTTTATTTTCTCATGGGGTTTATTGTCATTGGTAAACACAGGTGACCTGCTCTCGGGATACCCTAGCGATCCTCTTCTGTTTTCGATCCTTATTCTAATCAACAAACTTTTTTTTCATTTATTTTCAAACTTCTATATCACAACTTTACGCTTTTCTAGCTTTACACTCATTCACTTACCTTGTTTGGCGCAGCACGGGCACATCTTTCTTTTGTGCCATAAGAATAACTTTCACTCACTCATTCACCTATTCTATTTTTCGAACGTCAAGATCACAGTTACACCTTGTTTGCCGTAGCATAGTCATACTTGGCTCTTGCGCCATTAAACTCTAGTATCCCTCACTCACTCTCCCTGTCAGCGTTATAACGAATAACTTTTTAGAATTTTTTTAAAAGATGGTTGTGTGTGTGTATGTGTATCTGTTTTCCTAGAGAAATATGTAAATAGGAATTTTATTATGCCTTGTAATTATTTTAATTTAATTACACGAATTAGAAAATCGTTATGTATGAGGCATGCTCAAAAAGTACCCATGTTAGGAATGGGAAATAGGAATTCAACTCACTGTAATATTGTCTAGTTATCAATTTTCCTTTTCTAAGAAGATCGTGAGAAGAACGCCCTTCGTTGGATACCCCAAAAATTCGTTGTCATAACTTTTTCGGTTGATAAGGCCATCTTCACCTTCTTTGGAGCAGATTCACTGGAACCAATCTATTGTTTTGATTTCTACTCAGTTTCCGGTTATAGTGATGAATCTGGGTCTCATTGACAATGACGACACTAAATTATGGTGACAACTAGGCATGGCAGCAATCAAATTTTGATTTGACAGCAAATGGCTGCAAAATCAAAACTAACTTCTGAATTAGTGCCAGATTTGTTTGGGCGCAATTTAACAGATGGAAGAATACAATGATAACACCAACTTGCCTTAGCAATACTTTTGCCGTAAAAAAAATTGCTTTTTGAACCACCCTCGAACATTTGTTATACCAGGAATTAATTAGAGAATATTTGGAACCAAATAATCTTCCATTTCTTTTAATGTATGCTATAAAAACGTATTTTACTTCCATTACATATAAGATAATCTCGTGACTTTTGAAATAATTTTAAAATTGAATTATAAAAATTGTATAATAACAATACAATATTCAAATTTTTAACCAAGACTAAGCAATGAAATTATGAAAAAAAATGCCATTCATTTCTTAAAAATACTTTCAAATTTCATCAGAATTTAAGAGCTGCTTTTTTTTTGATTGAAAAAAAGTATGGTATCAAATATATATGTCTATAAAACTTTTACTACATTTCTACATATTCTGTAAGCATATTTGTAATGTATGCATGAAAACGGCATATGCAAACAATGCAAATTATTGCAATTAATGCACAACAACATGTATTTCGAAACAAAAAATAGCATATCCCCTCTAACTCCAAACTGTACTTCTATTTCAGCTTTTCTTTTAAATTTATTCCTAATACAGTGTGCATGTATTGTTTAGCATTCCAAGAGAAAGAAATTATTAATACAGATTTTGTCTGGATTGCAAAGAAAAATTTCAATTAGTGTATAACGAGCTTTACTTATCAATACTGGTGAAGTTCCTAATCTGTAGAAATATTGGAGATCGATGGTAAATGCGAATTTTCTATGCAGCTAGCATTAGATAGCTTTTAATAGTAGTTATTTATGATTATTTCTTGCTTTATTAGGAGCTTTGTTTTCATTTATTCTTGTAGCAATTTTATTTGCAGAAGGAAAAAATTGAATCATCTACATAAAGGAGCAATAATTGTTATCGACTTATTTATTTGTTCTCGATTCTTTCTGAAAACAATAATAGCATTAGTCTTGATTATTTTCCTATTTAATTTTTTTTTTTTTTTTGTTAAATCAGTTAATTTTTCCTGCAGTTGATTGAATATAATTTTTTTCAACTTATTTCGGACTTTACTTAAGAACAATTGACTTAATATCATTAAAAATAATTTTTTGTTTTATTTTTCCTTATTCTTGAGAGAGACTTATAATTATTTAAATTAAAATTCAATAACTAAGAGTTCAAGAAGTTTTAACGTGAAGAATTTATATAATGTCTTCAATAAATTAAAGAAATTGGTTTATATATATTATACTTTTCTTTTAAGGTGTTTAAAAAACTTTTTTTTTTATTTTATTCGATCATTTTTCATTCTTATTATTTTTATATTATTTTGTTGAATAATTATCTTCTTTTTTTAAAAAAAAAAAAAAATTCTCGACTCTTCTGACAAATAACGTAGATTCTAGATTAATTTCGCAGCATTTGATTAATACTTGGAAAAACTTTATTCATGAATTTTTAGTCAACAAAGGAGCTTTTTTTTTCATATATCCCTAACCATTTTTCAAAATAAAACTTTAAATGCACGTGACTGGTTTAATTTGATTTCTACTTACCGATTTACAAAAGTTTCAGTTTGAATTGTAATCGTCTCATTGAAGTATTAGTGTTAAGAATAAAGAAATTAATATGTTAAGATTTATTTGTTAAGATTTATTGCATTGTTTTTGTTTGGAAGAATTACTTTATGTTTGGGATGTAACGAGAAAGTGGCGATGAAATAAAGCATTCAGTGATCTACGTAAATATGGTCATTTTATTTTAGAATTTTTGGATAATCATTCAAGATAGAGTTATTTTAATGGGTTATGATATTATAACATTATATAACCATTATGAAATATTATATGTTCTAAATATTCTCACATATCTTTGTGTAGAAGATTTGAATAATCATATATTTTTTAAAAAAATTTACCACTTCCGATGGCTTAGTTTGTTCAGAACATTTGTTTAAATTTTGTTTTTAATTGGACTCATTAGATTAATTTATTTCCTAGGCATTTTTAACCTTGTATAATTACATTATTTTCTAATACAATAAGATACATTAAGATTAAAATGTTAAAAATTTGATATTGAACTGAATTTGAAAAATAATTCCATGGTTTCAAAAGCATAAAAACAAAATTCTGGTCCCAATACCTTACTTTAGTACCCGACTTAATGCCCAACAATCACTTGCTTGTTTTTTTTTTTTTTTTTCATTATAAAAATATTCAGAATTAATGCTGGTGTCTTTCCTTGAATGTGGAAAATATTCATTTGGTTAATAGTGGTAAACTTTCTGTTGATGTATACTTAGCTAAATAAGCCTTTATTTATAATTACTTTTTTTTTTGTTTAGGCCTAATTAGTTTAATGTAATTCCACATCGAATTAAGTATGTTGAACATGGAGCAAACAAATTTAAATACCAGATGTTATTAAGAAATAGTGTTTTTATAGTATATAAAACACATGCCTGACCTTATATTAAGGTAACTGAGACTTTCAAATGCTTCACATTTCAAAAAATTTTATTTTGCAGTTAAAAAATAGAGGATTTTTCACTGATTCTATAGATGTATTATTTATGAGAATTTGATAAATATAAGGCTAGAAAATTGAATTATAAAGTTTTTACAAACTGGTCACGCGATAAAGAAAAATATCTGTATTAGCGTTTTCTCCAAATGTGGTTTTTCAGGGTTCACTTTCCTCGAAATCTATTTTATTGATATAGAGCTGATATTTTCCGCATTATAAAAAATGATGTTATTTCCTAAACAGTGAGCGTAATTTTTTCCTAATAAACACTAACTAGTTTCAAGTATTGCGCAATATTTGTATGAAAATTAAATTAAATTTAAATTGTATATAAATTCAAATTTTTTAATGTAATCAAATTTAAATTTTTTGTAATTATATTTATGTTGATGAATACTTTATTTATACTATAAATGTTATACTATAACATTTATAGTAATGTTACATTGTTACATATTCTATACTATAAATGATATACTATATCATTTATAGTATAGAATTTTATAATTATATAAGTATTCTTCAAATTCCAAAAGTTATAAATATAGTGGATTTTATGTAAGATATACCTAAAGTTAGGTGCACGACTTACAAATGTAAATATAGCTAACAATTACTAATTTCTCATGTGTTATTATTCATGAATAAAATTTTTTGTTTTCTTTATACATAATCAGATACATAAATATGCAGATGTGTCAGTGTTAAAATAAGACCTCGATTGCTTTTAATTTAGAAAATGAATATTACTTAAACTGGGCATAAAATAAGCTCACTTTTCCTATTCAAAGACGACTCAGTTTCCTTTAATATATTATTTAACCCTTCATATTTTTATTCCCATATGTTCCATAAAAATCATCCCTCTTTCTGTTTCAAAATTCACAGACAAGAAAATCGTTACATTTGTAATTGATGCACTCCTTTTCGTATCGTGCAAAAATAATTCCTACTTTTTCATCCTACAATTACCGATCCAAAAAGGGAGAAAACCGCTCCTTTTGAAAACAAATTTTTAATCCGAATGCATCTTGCAATTACCGATGTCTGCAATTCTATTTTTTGGTCTGTGAAACGCTTAATAGATAGATATATAGATATCCACGCATATTCGATATTCCAGAAATGGCATTGTTGGTCCCCGGCGTACTTACGAGACTGTTGCAATTTTTGCCATTTCGGAAAACTCTGGGTTAGAATACACAACATTGCCCCAGAGCTGGAGCGGAAAAGAACAACAGGAAAACTTTTTAGCATCGATCTCATTATTACCTTTTGTTGGGGAATTGTTGATGATTCGGGCAAGTTTTATGCTGGAAGTGGAAGATTTTTGCTGAAAAGAGTTTTGGGAATGAATCCGATACATTTATTGTGTGGGGTTCTCACGTGTGTATGTAGTGGCGTAGCTCATTATTGTTTCGCATAATCCCTTTCGCCTCTAATTCGGTGAAGCGTAGCTCCAATGTTCAGAAAATGAAAACGCGTTTATTCGGGCTTGAAATAAATAGGGAGTGATAAAACGTTCTGGGGGATTTTGTCCAAATAATTTAGTGGATTTCGTAGGTCACGCTCCGAAATTCCAGTTCAGTAACTTGGATTTAAAAAATAGTTTTATCTCAATTTGTCAAAAATGTGAGATAGTGTGAAAAGTGAGTAACGTTTAATAAAAAAACTGGGGAAACTGAAATACTTTTTCGATGTAAAAATAATTTTGTGTTAACCAATTGCAGGCGAAAAAACACTCACAATATTTGCGATGTCATTAAATTTTATTAATTCGATTTTCTGCTGAAATTTACACTTTTAGACAAATACATTAAAAGTATCTCTCTCTTTATATATATATATATATATATATACTTTAAATAATTATACATACTTAATAAATCACATGTACACTTTTTTAATCTGACATATTTACTGCAATGTCTTTTTCAGCATCATATTGTCGATAAATTGTTCAAAAAGTAATAACTTAGCAAGATTAGCAACCACTGTTTATATTGTCCAGTCTAACAAAGAAAATAAGCCAAGAAATCAGGGTCCAAGAAGCGAAATCTTTCCGCATTAAGCGGTTTTTATTTTGTGTTAAATGGAGATAAAAAAAAAATCTGAAATTACATAATATTGTTTCGTATTAAGCAATTTTTCTTGTTTATTTTTTTCGTGTTAAACTTTTTTCATTAAAATTGTTAAATAAAATATTAAAATCAAATTTTATAACTCGTTAAATGAACTTTCAAAATTTTCTCTCTGTTAAGAAATCGAACAAAATTACTTTAATTATTTCAGTGACAAGTATTTTTTTTTTCTAAAATCAGGGATTATTTTCTACTAATATTTGAGACCAATATTCTATATCAGTTTTATTATAGCTCCTTCTAAAACTCTCTCCAAATGGTTTTAGATTGCTGGTTTCTTTTTTTCTTACATGGAATGAATATTTTTTGTAATATGTGCGAACCTCCCTTAGGGTTCCTTGCCTCATATGTTAAAAATTACTAGCATTGTGTGAACTATTTGCAAAAGAAGCATTTATTAATGTGCATGATTTTTCCTCAATAGCATTGTTTAGGCTCATTTTATATAGAATATCAAATTAACAAAGATTGTTGATAAAAAGAAAATAAATTGAACAACGCGTAATATTTATTTTAAGTTCGGTTAGTATTAAATGAAGAATGAATGCATTTTAAAGTAAAATTAGTTTCGATAAGACATTAAAAAAATATTGATTCTATTTGTATCGAGTCTCGATCATATATGAAATGCTTAATAAATACTATTTTAAACGAATTCTGTTCATTGGGAATTCTAAATGAATAGCAATTCTCATTCACGGCAGAATTCTTGCATGAGGTGTCATATACGTATGTAGTGTATGTGAATTTTCTTTTCACAGAATATCAAATAAATAATAATTGTAATTTATGCTAAAATTAGCACTTCTAGAATAACAAATGCACACCGAGGGTTGTTATTTTTTTAATTCTGTTCATATTCTTTTATTTTCTGTCTATACAGAGCACTTAATGAGGCTCCATTAATATTTACAACCAAACATGTTTATATGTATCAAATGTCCATTTGAAATGCATAATGTATGTTATTTAATACGTGTAAATTTCGTTCACAAAGAACATTCAAGAGACAGCAATTTCTTATAGAGAAATCTGTTTGTGTACAGGATTTTAAGTTCTTTGCGAACACTATTTATAAGAGATATTATATATATATATATATATATATATATAGCACTTTGAATAAACAATGAATGCTATAAATTCTGATGCATTTCCGATGAAACAGCTTTTTAAATTTTTCTCGTTTTGCAGTTGTTTAATAGTAAAAAAAAAAATTATGAATTACATTTCCTTCATTGCTTTAAACTTGATTTGAAAGGCCAACTTTTTGGAGTATGGGTATGTTTTTGCGTTCCTCATTCGAATTTTAAATGCATTATTCGATGTTTTTTGTTTGTTTGTTTGTTTTTAATTTTATTCTGTTTGTTCTACAAGTACCAAAACAATTATCGTATGGCACACGAACTGAATATTTTTCATTGAATTAAAAGTTTATTTCAAGTGTTCTTGAGTGTGAAAAAGATAAAAGGCAGGCTCTGAGTTGCATAATAATTACATGATGTTGAATTTTTACTTATTATTTGTGTGCTCGTGGCTTTAATTTTTTTTTCCAAACGCATGTCCTTTGAAATATTCTGGAATCATTTTAAAAGTTTGAACTAAATAATTATCAAAATAGTTTTGTGGTTAAGACGTTATTTATTTGTTAAAAACGAAACATTCGCTTAAAAGTTGATCTCATTTCAATACAAGGAAAATATTTTCCTTTTTTTTTTAAAAAAATCTAATTTTAAAAGGAATTACAATTGTATTTTATGTAATAATATAATGTAGAATGCATAAAAATTAAATTGTTTTCATGAAATAATAGTGTATTTTCGTGGGAATTAGAGAATAACAGTTTCTATTTAATTTATTTAATTAAAATTCATTCGATGATTTTTCCTTTCTTGAGATAATTACCTATTTTTGTGAATTTAATCTTAAAGAAAGCATCAGGTAATTATTTTCAAACTATTATAAGTCTCATTTTTTTTTATTTCAGTTCATTCCATTTTCGTTGAAAATTAAACGCAAATCCTCAAATGAAATTCGATTTAAATTGCACTTGGTTAATACCACCATTCCACTAAGAGCTCTCATTTACACTGAGTTCAATTCCTGTGCGATCGAAATAAAACCCTTTTATAGGCTTCTATATTAAACAAATTACCACGGAACCAGGTGCTACTAATTAAATTACCCATAATCCCACAGAATATAACCAGAAAATTCGTTCTGCATTTCCTACTCATTCCCTTCCAAAAGGAATTCATAAAGACTCGAATATTCGCGTTAACACTAAAATTAATTTCTAATTCGAATTCTATTACAAGAGTTGCGGTTTAGAAAGTATTTTGTAAAAGATTAATTTAGAGCTTTGCCTGGAACATTTTACGAAATGAATTGGTTAGGCGGTCAAGAATTGGAACTATCATGAAATGCTCTTAGGACTTAAAGTATCTTTATATTACATTGATTATGTGTTTTAATTTTAGTTAAGATGTGTTATAAGTTGACATTCGAAACTTTTAACAAACTGCAGTAGTTCCGTGGTGTTATTATATATCGATAGTGTAATATGTATATATACTGCTTATCATGTATGAATTAACTACGAGAAGAAATAATTTAACCCCAATCAAAAAATTTATCAGAGTAAAAAATTTATACCATCCAATGATTAACTGCGTCAATCTCCTTTCATTATTAATTATTAATGAATAATGAGTGACAAATACCTCTGTCACAATTAAAGTCAAACCAAGCTTTAATTCAACTTAAGTTTATTTAAGTTTCAAATTAATCAAAATACACAATGTTTGTAATCAAACCTTACCCACGTCCGAATCTAAAGATTAATATTATTACTAGGTACTTAACTGTCTCAGATTAATCGGGTCCTAGACCGAAGCAAACTTGGAATAAAGGTCCCACTCACTGAACCATATAACTTTTCACTATCTTTGATCCTAAATCTCTACTCGGCTTAAGTAAATTTGTGATGTTTTCGTTGATAACTTCCCCTCATTTTCTTGACCACTACTCCTCGTATTAATTTATTTGTTGTTTATAAATTCAATTCCTCAATCTTATTCACTACATTTCATTATCCATTTCTAATTTTCCTAAGTCACGTTTTCTTTATTAGGAGCAATTCTCTATTCAAGCAAAAAGGGGGCATTAATATCCCCGAGGGTTAGTTGAAAGGAAATACGTTGCAGAACCCCATAATAAATAAACTTCAAAAAGTAATAAATTTTTGTTAAGATATATTATAAGTTGACAATAAAAGCTTTTAATAATAGTAACAACTCGGGATTATTATAGTTAAATATTGTCTGTAATACTGCTTCATATATAAAATAATTAAGAGGAGAAATTAAACCCCTAATTAAAAATTTATAAATATGATCAAATGTCAATCAAAAAAATAATAAATTTTAACTAAGATATGCTATAAATTGCCATTCAAAACTTTTAATAATAGTAGCTGCGTGGGATTTTATATTTAAATACTGTTCTTGATGTATGAAATAATCACGAGATTAAATTTTTAAATCCCAGCTTAAAAATGTATCAAAATGATCAAGAGTGCCAATGAAAAAATAATAAATTTCAGCTATGTTATAAACCGTCATTCAAAACTTTTAATAATTGTAGCTGCACGGAATTATTAAATTTAAATGTTGTCTGTAGTACTACCCGATGTATGAAATAATTAAGAGAAGAAATAATTAAATCCCAATTTCAAAATTTATTTAAAATAATCAACTACTAAAAACCAATATTAAAATTGCATTTAAGATGTGTTATTAGTTAGCATTCATAACTTTTAACAGTTATATCTGCTCGGGACTATTATACAAGATGATTACAAAATAATCATCGGATTTAAATATACTATATATCAAAAAGTGTTTTGAATACAAAAATGAACAGTGCATCATAAAAACGGATAATTTTTCAATTTTGTTTTGAAACAGTTACAAATATTCCGTATATTTTTCTTTTGTAATGCGACAATTATGAATACATATTCAAATTCTTCCCAGAGCCGTTGGAGTATGTCATTGTCAGTGTTCATACTGAAAGTTGGTGCGTTTTCATATGTATTCACAAACATGAAATCTTCCTAACTGTTGATTGAGCATCACCCATTTCATCATAGGCTGGACGTGTTAAATGCTGTACGCGAAACATCTGAAAACTATTCATTACATGGTGTGAAGCACTTGTTCCACTAGTGTTCTTGAATTATCAAAACCAATGCAGCACCATTCTATGGATCAGTGTAAGTTTCACATTTTCTTCTGAATGCTCTCTGCATTAAAATAAGAGGGGGAAACCTTACATATTCTAAAACACAAAACACTTACCATAGTTTTGAGGCCATTTGAAGTATGCAACGCAGAAAACAAACCATTTATTTCCAATTACTTTGAGTGGTCGCCTATAGGTCATAACCGCGGGCTCACGACCACCGTTGTTTCCGTTTGGTCGTAAGTTACGGTCCTGATGCCACTGAAGACTCACCGTGTTGCAGGACTAATGTACTTTAAATATGTTAAGGTCCCAAATCTTCTCATTGAGTTGTCGGAGAAGTTTGAAAATTGAGGTGCCAGCTCAGGTGACGTCCTCGTCACTTGACCTAGGCTCAAAATTACAAGGTTCATCGCTAGTGGCTGGGACAAGCAATTGAACTCGGATGTACACTTGAAATTCTGTGAATTGCATCAAATCACCATTTAATATCCATGGAAAACCATTTAATTTCAAAGTACGAGTATTTTAAACTATTGCATCCAGGTATTTTATTACTTGAATTATTTGTTCCCAGCTTGTGTGTTGGGTGATGACCGTCCGTGAACAACGCGTGCCACCCAGAATGCCTAGGCTTGCCAACTCTTGTTAACTGAGGAGGTCCTTAACTCTTGTTAAGGATTCACGCTTCGTAGGTACGCTAACGCTGAAATATATGGTAGGTGTCCCATGTTCGAATAAGAAAATTAAATCTACTTGAGAAAGTGATCAAAATATGCTTTCAAATCCCTACTGTATATAAAATAATTTTCGCTCTTACAATACAAGTAATGTGATCTGTTAAAACATGTATTTATACCATTTTATTAAGTAATGAAAGTTTATTAAAAGAGCAATTGGAAAAAGCTGAAGCCTGAAATTACATGTCTTAAAATATTTGCATTTAAAAGGCTAAGAGAGAGAGAGAGAGAGAGAGAGTTATATTACAAAATTAATTCTAAGCTAGTAATTTACGTGAGGAAAAATAATTCCTCAGTTAAAATTATATTGTAACAAACAGTACAAAATTCTTGATTCCATACTTACTTATTCTTGTTGTACTTATAAATATTTCAGATATTAATGTTAATTAAATTTTATTATCAGAAATTGTAATGCAAATAAAACTCCGTTAATTATTGCATTTCCTTGAGAAGCAGATACAAATATTTCTAAGAATTATCACACAAAACTTAAGAAACATAATCTTTACTGAGCCAGTAATTTATAAGTTACATACTAGATATAATACTTCAAGTTAATTAAATTTTCTTTTTTTCCTCCTTTGAACTGGCATCAAATTACTCGGAGCTTAAACAATTTTTTTTTTAATTTCTTATTTCTTTAACATAAAGAATGTATTCTGTTTAGAATAGAATTTACTTATTTTCTCTACTGAGTAATCTATGTTAACTCAGTAGAAAGAAAACCGAGCTTTGGCCTACTGATGATTAGGAATATATTTCAGGTAATAGGATACGCGTTCCGTCTCTTTCTTTAATTGTTTAATTTACTTAAAAGGCTTTCAGATTTTTTTAGTAATCTTCATTTTTTTAGAATTATTTATAATATTAGTTTTTTGGCAGCAGGTTTTGGCTTACGCAATATTTTGAAAAGGAATTTTATATAATTTCTACCCCTATTATACAAGCTATTCCAATATCGAAAATTTTTTGGACTTTTATAGTCATAAGAGTTCTAATAAGTATTCTAAATCGCGATATTGATACAATATCTGTTATTTTTTTTTAAATTATTTTTAATATTCTGATTCGTGTTTGACGTGTTGATTTGAAATGCAGTGCATTTTAAAATAGAGGCTTCTTAGTCATATATTATGCATTTACCCTAGTAGTTATGTTGCTTCCGATTTGAGAAACATGAATCCGACAGATCGATATAAAATTCATAGCAATGTTAAGTAATTTTTATGTTGCCAGCTTTTTTTCATCTTGATTTGTATGTAGTTTCTAAATAGAAAAATTCAAAAAGAACCAAAAAAAAAAAAGATTTTTAAACGATGCTGTTATTTTTATTGCGTGGTTCTAGGAGTACTTTTCTACCCTTTTAAAATTTTTATATGTATATACACTACTCAAAAAAAAAAAAAAATTAGAGGAGCGCGTGGTTTTAACGAAAATATGCAAATACTCACATCGCTAGCTAACGTCAAATAAAACATCCATAACTTAAAGTGAAGCAGAGAAAACGGAAGAAGAAAACTTCATATGAGAATCGACGTTCATGTCATCAAATACCAGAAAAAGGATATAAGTGTAGAAATCATTATATCGCAGATGCTTCTTTTTTCACTGTCTCAGTTGAGAAATTCAAATGTTCAGCTTTTGTTTTGAAAAAAAATTACTTGAAAATGTCGCAACAACATGATTTACTAGAATCCTTGACTTGACGTATTATAGGGAAACTTGAATCCGAGAAAACACAAAGAAGTGTAGCGGACACTGTTGGAGTGGCAAGGAAAGTCATACAAAGCTGTGGAATCGGTTTTCAAGAGACATGAAATGTTAGACGCCAGCCAGGATGAGGTCGTCCACATGGATCATACCAACTGTTGATTAATATATCATGTTAACAATTCATCGGAACAGAACGGTCAATGATATTCAGCTACAAAGACAGTTGCTTTTGATAACAGGTCGAAAGGCGTCATGTTAAACAGTCCGATATAGGCTTCATCATGGTGGTCTTTATACACATAGGCTAATGGTGAATTCCGTTGACCACAAAATACCGTGCGACCTGAAGAAAGTTGGCTGCTGAAATCGAGATTGGAAGGAATGTGACTTAAGTCAAATGTTGTTTACTGACGAAACCCTATTCAGTTTTAGAGTGTGACACCCGATATGTTTTGGAATGGAGAAAAATCGGCACTCGAAATAACCTCACATTCGTTTGGGAAAGATCACATTACAGACGAGGTGGGTTAATAGTTTAGGCTGGAATCAGCTAGATGGACATTTTTATATCATTCATAATGGCAATTTGACGGTTCATGTTATGCAGACGAGATACTGAGACATCATGTCGCACCTTACACTGCAGCCATTGGTGATTCCTTTCTTTTAATGGCTGATAATGCCATACATCATACAGCTTATCTATTGCAGATTATGCTTGAACCTGAAACAGTACAGCATATGGAGTGGCCAGCATGCTCTCCTGACCTAAATCCGAACGAACATGTTTCAGGCACACTCGGACGACGGATTTTGTCAAAACAAAGGCTCCTTTTACTGTCCGGGAATTGTAGATATATTTTTATTTCAACGTCATTTAACTATAAGAATGTATTCCTGGTACATTAAACTATAAGAATGTAAATTCTACACCGAGATTATTTTTTTAATAACTGTATTTTCCTTATGATTAAAAATGAAACCACTCAAAACTTTGAACACGTATTCAAATAGAGAAATAAACATATTTAGGTAAGAAATTGTGTGTTTTGGCATAGGTTTATTAAATTAATTTTAAATCAAAATTAAAAGTTTTCTCAAAAATTATATATATATATATATATATATATATATATATATATATATATATATATATATATATATATATATATATATATATATATATATATATTCTAAAACTTAATGAAGTCAGAATATGATATACAAAGGTAGCTCGAAAAGTACGTGTTTTTGACGACTTTTGGTGTAGATTAGGCATGTTGGTATCATTGTGTACTGTCACATGTTAAGCGGCACCAAATTAAATTTGACATTGATTCATAGGCTGATTTTTATTGGTGCCACGACTAAATGTCATCGTCATTTTGCGTCGAGTTTTTACCGTCGATGAGACATGGATACCTCATTACACACCGGAAGCCAAGTAACAATGAAAGCAATGAGTTTCTTCCTAGGAATCTGCTCCAAAGAAGACAAAGACGGTCCCATTGTCCCGAAAATTTAAGACAACGAATTTTTGGGATAGGAAATATGTCATATTCATGGATTTCTTTAAAAAATTGAAAGACAATCAACTAAATATACTTTAGTGAGTAAAACTATTCCCACTCCTAGCATAGAAACTAGTTAAACAACCCTGGTATATTAAAATGCAATTTTTTTCTAAAAGTTGATGAAGACATATTAAGGCTTACGTTAGATCCTTTTTCGATCAGGTTTAGAGTTCTGTTCTGCTACGCTTTTAACGACAGACTAAATGACGAGTTTCAAAATATTCTCAAGTTCTTCTTTTTTCCCCCAATTTTATTTAATTTATTTACACATTTTACACCAAATATTTCTATTTTTACAATACACAATCGACATTCAGCTAAATGAATGAATCTAACATTAGAAATCAACAAATTAATTTGTAATTAATATATTAACCTAATTCCTTATCGAATCGTTCCAATTTATCCTTTCCTTGCTTAATCTGCATAAAATTTCCTCAAACCCCCACCAAATTCTTTCCAGTTCAACGACTTCCTCACAGAAGTTTCAAAAGGTGATGACAAAGGCATGATGTCCAAGCGGGTGAACTGTAATAACGCCCCACGCTTTATATACAGTTCCCTCTTCTTTTATTTCCAATGAAAGATTTGGGAGGGGGGTGGGCGGATGTATTTGTTGAGCCAGAAGCAATTGCGATCGGCTTGTTTTGTTTCATATTTCATCTTCATCCGAACGGTTTGTCAGCAGGCACCGATTGTACTGCAGGAATTATTGATACTGCTAAGCTGTCGCCTCCTCGTAAATTATTTGTCTTTTACCTCGTAAATACATGCTTGGGAGTGAAGGAGGGGGGGTATTACGCTGCGGGGTGTGGATAGAGATGGTTTGTAGAGGATTTTAGGAGACGCAAGGTTTTGGAAAGGATAGACTAAGAGTTTTAACGGAAACAAGACGGAGTTTACTTTAGAGGTATTCTGGTGAGAAATTCTTGGAGAAGCCAGTTTTCTTTGGCGGTGCGGTTTTAAAGTTTTAAAGTTACTCGTCGGAATGCTTTTTTTTTTTGTTTCGTTTGCTTGTGAGGACTCGCTTTATTTATTAATTTAAAGATGGATGCTGTTGTGGTTGTAATGTTTTGAGGTATCTTTTTGTGTCATAAATTGTAGTTGTGACACAATTGAGAGAAATTTTATTAATAATAGATAACTTTGTTCTACACTGTTAGATTATCCTGTGTAAGGATGCAGTTTTGTATTTAGGGTTATAAAAAAGGTTATTTTTTTTATTTTCTCATTATTTAATATAATTTCATGCCGCAATAGTCTAGTTGTCAAGGTCGCAAACGTGAGTCATGGGTTCGAGACCCGTTGCCACTAAAGATCCTTTGCCTAGCAGAGTTAATGCTCACTAAAGACATATAGTCCTCTCATTGGTGAGGTGTGAAAGTTTGGAGAGAGAGTTACCAGCTCTGTGTCTTCCTCATCACTTGACCAAGGCTCAAAATTAACGAGGTCCGTTGCCAATAGACCTTGTGTTGTTTCTTATAGCAACGTTAATAAACAATCAATCGATCAAAATCAATGTAATTTGGTTTCATCATAAAGGGGGAACAATGTTATTTTTTATAATCTCTCACGAGTTTTTAGGGGGGAGAGAATATTATATCAGCTAAGTATAAGCTACGAAATTTGTAATAATTTGCCATAATAAAAATTTGGATGCCTTTTTTTAAATAATTTAACAATATTTATTTTAAAAGGGAGCTCTTATACAAATATCTAACAGTGATTTTATCAATTCTGTCATTCCTTCAAAGCAAATTACCCAACAAATATTTTCTGCTGATAAAATGTTTTGAATTTGAATTAACGTTATTAGGGGTTCTAACACTCATTTCCCGTTAAGAAACCTACTGTTGCTTTGCTACTATTTTGATACGAGAATTGTAAATGAGCCGTGATATATGTAACTGAGCCTTACAATATAAGAACAAGTGTAGTGAATAAAATTGAAGAGACAGAAGAGAATATGAGGGGAATTTTACATACATGAAAATTATTTTTATACATTTCCATTAATAAATAAAAATTTGGTTTAAAAAGTTTTTTTTTCATGTATTCATTTAATTTTTAGTCTAGAAATTTAAGATAGCTTGTGTGCAAAATTTCAACTTAATTCGACGATGTTAACTGCAAAGTCCTGGTACCCACAGTAAAGTAACTATAGCAAGTTTGAGTCTTTGTTCTCCCTCAACTCGTTTTGTGGAATCATTACCACTCTTTAAAAGAACTGAAATCTTACATTTCTAAAGGGATTAGGAGTGGAAATTTAGAGAGTAATGCACCAGCTTAGGAGTTTTTCTCGTCATTTTACCATGGCTCTAAATTAGAAGATCCGTCGTTAGCTTTTAGTGCGATGTTTTGACGAATCGTTAGAAGTATTATACATAATTATATACTCAACAAAGATAAATCCAAAATGTTTAGAGGTTTAAAATTACGAGGTCCGTCGCCAATAGCCCTCGTGTTGCTTCTAGTGCGGCGTCAATAAAAACCAAACCAAATCAAAGTGTTTAACTAGTCTTTTATTCAATTCTTTGAATAATCATTATCAAAACAACAATTATCTTACGATGCTCAACTAAATTTTATAATGAAGATATATCTTCCAGACTCTAAGCAGTAGACTTCGCATATAAACGGATCCGATTCAAGTAGACTTCTAATCACAGGATTGGATTCAGATATTCGCTCTCTACCTTCTTAAGGTTACTCTATTCGCTATAGAGTTCCTATGTTCAATAATTTTCAAAAAGGTGAGGCTTTAATACTTTTTTTTAAACTCATATTTGCATAAATAGCTAGGGTACTTAATTTATCAGTCATTACTTAAGTACCTTAGTTAGTACCTTTTATAAGTAATGTATTGTACATTAAGAAATATATTTTTATTTCTTTTAATCCATCTGTAAAGGAAAGCTCGATTTAAAAATGTTTTTTTTTTAACTTTTTTCCCCCTATTCTTGGTTTGAAATAAAAATCATTTTAAATTACCTCGGGTTTTTTTTTCCCTTGTGAAATGATATAAATGCTAAGAGCCTCAGCGTTGGTTAGTAAAAAAATATACTCCCACACTGGTGATAATACTAAGGAAGCAGTTCTTTGTTTTTTGTAAGATTTTTTTAAGTATTTTAATTTTTTTTATTTGTTACTGCACAGAAATTTTTAGAAGTCAAAACAGTGGAAAACATATTCAGAAAACGAATTTAAAGAATAAAAACAAACCTTTTTTACGATAAGGATTAAATAAATTTTGTGAACAACGGAACTTATAACATGATCGCATAAAATATGCTATTTATATATAATAAATAGGATGTCATAATCCATCCTGGAGAGCCGCGAATTTATTATTATATCCTCTATATGAGCTTTGCACAATCCGCAAATCATAGCCAAGTACACCTCCTAATTTTGAGCTACGGTCAGATGGCGAGGTCGACATCTGAGTTGGTCCCTCCACTTTACACATGTGAGGAATTACCAATGTGAGGAATTAAAACCTCAAAGTGTATTAACCCCGCTACTCGGCGGTTTTTGGTGGCATTAGGACAGTTTTGGGCGAAGTAAATGCTTTAGGTTAATATATGTTTTATGTGCTCAGTATTTAATGAAAAGTGTAATATCGAAGCAGGATTATCATTAATGTTATTTGTATTAGTTGGTTCCATATGAAAAAATTTCGTATGTGCTTTTTAAAAATATGATTCGTTAATTTATCTTATTTGCTATAAACATGACACTTATACTGTTTTAAGTCAGTCGCTTGAGTTTGTTGCAATTTTATTTTTCAGTATCAAAATGCAGCAGCAACTGTGTCTTATATTTTGTACGCAAGATAACTTTAAGAATTTTAGACAACTATCTTGTCATTGTCTGAAATTAGCGTCTGCCCTTGGATTTGTTATGGTCTCTTAACTTTTCACGTTGATTTTATTGGATAAGATCTTTTTCCCCCTTATTCTCTCTCACAAATCAAGGCCATCACAGCACCTATTCCTTCTTTCCCCCCAAACAAGTACAATAAAACTAATTTCTTATGGTCCGTGTTCCCCTGTCTGTCGACAATACCGATAAGCAGAGAGAGACACCTCAGGAAATGCTTCGCTTTCCCACCCCTCAGCAATCGGGAATATTTCTCTTCAACAGAACATCGATAAAACGGATCTTTGGACAAACGGGGGCAGGAGAGACGTAAACGGGAAAAGATATCCTCCGGAAATCGAAACAGCATCTCGTGACGCGTCCGATGCGAAATGGACTCTTGCTGTTGCTGGACTCATCATCAAGTGGGAGCAAATTCCATCCCCTTAATCTGGAACTCCCGGAGAGCAAGAGATGGACATCGGTGCCGCATGGCGGTGAGGGTGCAGCCGGAAATGAGGGAACTCCCCCGAGTGAACGGATGGATCATTAGGGTGGAGGATCCGGTGGGAAGGGAGAGTTGCCCCGTTTCCATTCGTCATACAAAAAGTCGTTTGGTTAGAGACAGGGGGGCTGCTTTGATGTTAACATGAGCGTCAATGCGAAGTTGACATGGACCAAGGGAAGGGGCGTTTGCTTTAGATCGTAACTCTTCCAGATGGATTTTATGTAGACTTTGAGTAATACAGCAACGAATGTTTTTCTGTCAGTCATTTGTATTTTCATTCAGTGTAAAACTAAACATTTTAACTTGAAACATGCTCTCGCGTAGAATAGATTGGCTATATGTATGACGATTTATTGTAGCATTACGCGTGAGCATAAAATTTTTTGTTTTTAAATTAAAAATTTTCGTAGGGAATTTGGTTGATTGAAATAAGATTCATATAATAAATTACGAACTTTTTAATTCATCTATGTTGTTGTATTATCGATTAATTTTTTGTAGAGAAAAATCCAATGGAAAATATGATCACATTAAAAAGGGGAATTATTTATGACACCACCATTTTTGTCACGTGTTCTTCAAACGTTTAAAATTATTTTTTTTTAAACTTATCTAAAAATAATTAAAGGAAAATTATTTTTCTCTTACCTTTACTTTCTACAAACTGTTTTGATATTTCTGAATTCATTCTTAAACATAACTATTGCCTCAGTGAAACCTATAGTAAAAGTAAAGTAACTTTCACACACAAACATTTTCCATCGTACTACATTAAATATATATATATAAAAAAAAAAGTGTGAATGTTTTCACATTTCATAAATGATGATTTCATGAAAGTGCTGAAATGATGCGTACCATATTTTAATCTGACATTTTTACTATAACATTTGGTGTATTTTGATTTGTTCCTAGATATAGCGAGCATTTTTTTACTCCTTCAATAGCCGCGTTATGTAACTCTTTATGATTGCATTTTGATGAAACACTGATAGTTTTAAAACATTTTTAGAGTAGAAGAAAATAAATATTGACAAATAATAAAATAACTTAGGTATTTTCTTAAACTATAACATAGAAGGCACGTTTTCATTAAGAATAGGGTACGTAATTAAATTTGGGTTGTTTGTAAAAATTTAAAAAATAGTAATTTTAAAAATTTGCACGGATAGGACTTATATGTAAAAATAAATTAACATTATTCCGTAATGAAACTCTAAAAAATTTTCACAATTTGCTTGTATGAACGAAACTTCATGTCTTACAGATGTTTTTTTTTAATAATTCCACATTCCAAATTCTAACTCTCATTATTAGGGCTTGCTATGTATGAGGAAACAATTCCTTATACGAAATTAAATATTTGTTAGTTAGATTATTGCAGTAATATTTTAGTATAATTTTCATATCTATTTCTCATTCAAATTTCGACGTAAATTTGTCAATAAATTTTTTAAAAAAACAAAGGATGCTAGGTAAATCACTTTGAACATATTTGGTTGAAATTTCGTTAGATTATCAAACATATTGTAGAAAGAACAACTTTGTTCGAGAAAAAGAACAATTTAATATGGAACTGTAAAACAACTGAACGAAAAATTAAAGAAACTGATAAACAACATATCTAATAATTCGTTGTACGTATTATGTTCCGTATATGACAAATGTATTCAAATTTCACTTATTTTACTCAAATATAAATCATATAACAAAACTAAGCTTTCCTATACAATGCATAATCTAATTACCTGATCCTGTTTCCATGCAGAATCAGATATTTAAGATTCCATTAATTGTTTAGCTAATTAAATGTTATACAAGATAGCATTATTCATTCTAATTCTGTGACAAAGTTATTCAAACGAATTATAATAATTGTGTGTTTAAGTATCATTTTTGCACTCTTAGTCCTTTTCATTTCTATTGCCTAATTTTAGAATTATTTGCTTAAATTATTACAGGAATTATTTTTGCTTAATAGGTTTATGAAATGTGTAATATAGCTGCTTTCGCGCTGTTATAATTTAAATGAAAGATTATTGAGAAATTGGATTATGATATCTATACACATTAATGTGTTAAATAATGCAATGTATGTAATTGCGTGAAGAAAAAGAATTACAAATGATTTTAAACATCTCTTAGAATCTTTAATTTAATTAATGACTTTCATTTAATGTGCTCACATGAAATTTCCATACCTAATTCAAAATTTAAAATATTTTACCATTTTGAAATATTTATTCTTCTTTCATTAGTCATGTTATCCCTTGTTACTCTGTCTTGATTCATCACTTATTACTTCTAAATTTTTAAGAATAATGTAAAGCTTGCGAACAAAAAGAATTTTAAAAACCTATCTTGTATATTGGAAATTTTCCCATAAAGTCAGAAGCGAAACAGAAAAGTTATGTATAAGTTAATTATATTTTACAGTAAAAAATTTTTAGAATCATTTTATCTGAACTTTTCATCGAAAGATTTTTCGAATGATTTTAAATGAGCTTTTTTAAAGTTTTTTTCAATTAAGGTGTCTTTAAATTTTGTTTTTAATTTTTAAAGTGTTTTTTTGTAAAATTAGTAGCACGAATAATAAATTACTTTTGAATTAGATATTTACGCTTTCGTTTATGACGTTATTCAACAGCAGCAAGTTTGAAATTAGCAAATTTAATACTAACCTACCAAAACATAAATATTTTTTTCTTTAAAAAAAAGTTTAGGTGTAACTTTCACAAAACCTTTTTAAGGGTTAACGAATTTAATTTCAATCCATCCCAAGACGTAGGAGTACGTATTCAATAAAAGAATTTACTATAAGTACTGAAGTTAAAATATTATTATAGTTAAATGAAACTAAAAATAAAATAAAATTTTGAAATAAATATTAATGCGGAAATAAAAGATTAAAACTTCTTAAGGGGTCTAGGAAAATAACGAAACACCAGGGGTGTAGCGACGAGGAATGGATATGAAAGGTGTAAACCCCCCCCCCTCCTCTTTAAAGATTGCTGTATACGGAAATTTTACAACTGAAACTTATTAATTTTTTTTTTTTTTCAGAAAAAGGTAATATTCGAAATCCCATACTCTCCATAAACATTATTTTATAACTTGAAAATAAACAATGAGTTTTGAAATTAATTTTGAGATGCAAGTTAAAGAGGGGGGGGCCTCCCCCTCGTCCATGAAACATTTCTCGCTACGAGAGACCTAGAAACTTCGCTGAGATACTACATTTTATTTGGCTGAGCCTAAGTCAAAAGCAGTTCACTTCTATCTCTGAAAAATAATGAATTTAAAATGAAATAAAAAATTAATTTATAACTATATAACAAAAGAGCGGGAAAGGATACGGAAAAAATGTCATAAAACCTTTAAAAACTCAAAAAGAAAAACGAACACTGATACTTTTGATTTTCAACCAATCTCCCAGCAAATCGTACCTTAAACGCCATGAAAAAAAATAAATTCCACATTAGTGACCATTATAAATCAACTTTTCGTACAATAAAAAGCTACAACCAGTTCTATTCCATTCATTTCTTTATACAGGAAATTGTGACTCTTATAATCTTTTTCATTCTGAGGTGAATGAACAAGACCATCAAATCGGTTTTCATTTCTGGGTTATTCTTTTCTTCCTTTTTTTTTTCAGCCAATCAGGCATCAGATCCAGAAGCAGTTAGTCTTAGAATAGGATAAGGGAGAAAAGCTATTTCCGACTTCGCGATGTATGATCTGGTGATATAATGTACACAGTGTACGATTATTTGATCGGTTATATCGGGAAAAAAAAGAATGTATTCCGATTAGGGGTGTTGTATTAAACGGAAGGAAATTGCAAAAAATGCATTCGTTCTGTTTGATTCTGATAAAAATTGTGATATTTTTCTTAAATGAAACCTTAATCTTTTCGAAAAAATTTATACAAAATCAATTTCTTTTTTTTTTTTTTTTTTTTTTTTTTTTTTTTTTTGTTAAAATAATTTATTGTTCTTAAATATCCGCATTTTATTTCAAGTTTAGAAATTTATATTTTGGATTAAGAATTCGATTTGTTTTCTTAATTAAAAGATTATGTGTATTAAAATACAAAAAATTTTCAAATTCAATACTTAACTATAAAAATATATATAATTTTTAAAATAATTGATTTAGCGATGAAAATAATGAATGTATGAAAATAATGTTGAATTACACGCAAGAAGTTAGATGGGACTTCATTTCACTTTGTATTTATATAATAAAGAAAACAATAAGTAAGTGCTAAGCCATCAAAACAGCAAATTATAAATTTACGAGGAAATACATTATTTAAGCTATGGTTTCAAAATGTATTAAATGAGAACTCTCACGATGAGAATACATAAGCTCGATATGACAATCACATTTAAAATAGGTTTCCAAAATTTCCTTATTTCAGAAGAAACGTGTCAGAACACTGTTCCAAAATCTGCTCGAAAACAAAATTCATAATGTGAAACTATTGTTGAACGACTTTTAAAACTATTTTTTTAAAAAAAAAAAATTCAAATTTTAAAAAATGTATAATTTTTAATTTCATAAATGGTAAATTATTTCTATCATTTTCTAACAAATGGTAATTCGGGTTCTTCGCTTATGTTTTTAAAATTCAGTTATTGGTAATTTTATTTCATATACCGCATTTAAAAAAAAGCAAAATTTTTTCTTTCCGTCCATGTTCAAAGAAATTCCTAAAGCTTCGGTTTTCCCGACTTCCAAGGAACCACGAGGAAATTGCTTGTCTTGAAAATGATTTTAAAAAAATTAAACAAATCTATTTATTTTGCAATAAAGAATGCTCCTTTTTCAATGCAAGTTCTGAAAATTTTCATTTAAACGAGTAAAAATATCTCGTGTTTACTCTCGTATTAAAATTAAAAATTTTTTTATTAATTTCTGGTAAAAACTGAAACATTAAATTTTCTGGCAAATGAATTAATGTTACAAAAATATTCTAAAATCTTTAATTGTCATAAAACTTTCAGTGCCAGAACGGGTCATGAAATAAGTATTATATTAAAGCTTCTTTCTTCAGCAATATGCATTAATTTTATATACTAAGGGAAATGAGTTCTGGAAGTTATTGATTTTGTCCCAATACTTATTATATACTGGAGAATCAGGAATATCGTGACCATTCACTACCGATTCTAACTCGTGGAATATATAATATAGCGAATGTGTCATTTTGGCTTCAGAAAGGTACTTCTCCAGGGCCATTCAACTTGGAATCGTATCAAACTCATCAAAATAGAGGAGAGAGAGTACTTTTAGATTTTCTGCATCATTTAAAATGATAGTTGATGATATCAACGATAAGATTAGCATCAGATTGCAGAATTTGAGTTTCATCTAACGAGGGGCTTAAAAGTATTTTGAATGGATCCTTATCAGGCATGTAGGAATTAAGATTGCTTAAATATAAGCCACACACATAGGTATAGATATAAATAGATACAGATTTTTTTTGTTAACATATTTTTGCTGCTTGTACATTTTTAAATGTATGTGCGGAATGTTGCTTACAAATTCCAAAGGGGTTTTTTTTTCCTGCTTATGAAATATGTAATTTCTAAAGAATTTTGAAGTGGAATAATTCTTTCCTCGTGTTCTTTTCTGAGTGTATAAGAAATAGGTGAAAATTTTCCCAAGGAAAAGTGCTACGTCGCAGTATCGTGGTCCTTTGGCAATTAAGTTTACTCAGTGGACGGAATTAACTAAGCATAAAATATCCCATAAATTTATGAAAGATTTACGGAGAAATATGAGAAAAATTTTCTCCACTAACCTAATGTGTCAAAATCTGTGATAATTGTCTTTAAAACATCAAAAGTTGAAGCATAGATAAATTTTACAGTATTAAGGGCGTTAAAGGCGAAACGTTTATATCGTAATGAAGTAAAAGATTTTATTAGATTTCTTAATTAAAGCTATTAATGTTTGAGTTTCATAACTTTTCATTAATTCTTCTTCTCATTTATTTCTCTATTTCGTTGTTAAAATCAGTTGGTATATGATATCATCTAATCTGAGAAGTATATATATACCAAAAAAAGGAAACTCTTTTTGGAAAATATTGTTAAATAAATGTTTATAGAAACGCCTTTTTATAAATTAGAAATGAAATTTTCTTAAGTAAATTCCTTTGTATAAACAATAAAAAAAATTTTTTATTTTAATGTATCTTTTGTTTAATGCAGTTTTGTACCATGAGATTTCTTTTTACACAGTAATGAAACTCACTGACAAATATTTGATTTATTTCTTTTTCCATTTCTTGATTAAATGTTTGAATAATAATGTGAGGTCACAATATATAAACCAGAGACCAAAGTTATTAACTAATTTTATTATGATAAAAATATTACATGTAGATTACACGTGTTCCATTTTCCGCACGAGAAAATGAAATATGTATTTTTTATTTATTCTCATTTTAATTTATGCATGTAATTGAAAGATACTTTCTTAGAATTCAATCAAAAGAATATAAAAAAGATTCCACATTGTGCAACTGATTTCCTTTAAACAGAGTAAAATTATTGGCATTACCGAAACTTAGGAAATTAATCTTCCCTAACATCAGCTGAATCTTAAATGCTGACTACCAACACAAGAATAACAACAACAAAAAACTGGTGCCAATTTAAGAATTAAAACTAAACTTAACAAATATGGAATTTTAATTTTTCAAATTTAAAGCAAGTGCTAATTGAACTTCAAAAACAAACAAACGCAAGATTAGTTCAAAACGTTAAAATATTATCAAAAGAAGTAGTTTAAGATTTAAAAAGTCCAACCGTCTTATATCATCTAGAAAAAAAAATTAGGTGTTAAGAACAATTTTCCTCTTTAAAACTCTAACAACATGTATTTATTCTAGTAAGATAATATAGTTTGTTATTAACATGAACTTTTAAACAAACTTTGCTAATAGTCGATAATACCGGGCATTTAATTGTTTGGTAAATTCTAAAATATATACAATTTCATAGAAATTAGCTGAAGAATTTTACATATTTTACATAACATTCTTTACAAATTTTTCTAAAGCATGAGAGATATGAGATTTGTAATATACGACAAAAATAAAATATAAGATATATGTGAATAATTTAATCATCTGTAAAATGTCAAGTGAAAACTGCGAAATATATCAAAATAACAGGTTTTATAAAATAAATTAAAACTTGAACATTTATTACTCCTAAATCAAAAATTATAAAACTGGCTTTTTCTTTTCAAATTTTTCTTTTCGATAAATATTAGCTTTTATAGAAAAGGACATTTAATATTGGAAATTTAATGCATTTCTACTTTAAATACTACAACTACATGCCGATACATTTTTTTTAATTTTTTTCTTCTTTAAATTAAAAAAAAATTAACTATTTATAATGAAAAAATTCACTTTAATCATATCTGTGAATAATAAATTTTTTAAATAATCTCTCTCTCTCCCTCCCGCTTTTTCTCTGTATAAAAAATAAAATTAATATTACTAAAAGAAATTCATAATCATAATGGATTGGTGAATGTAAAATTCCCTTATTATATAAAATATATAAAATTGAAGACTTAAGAATATTTAAATGGATTTCATTACAATTCAAGATAATGTTTCAAGTTTAGGACTGAAAATTGTGTGGTCAACTAGTTTATTGGATAACCCTCCTACTCAGCGGGAATTATTGTATAACAACCTCCATATCCCTATAATATACGAATATTTTTATTCCTGTAAAGATGATTAATTCATAACGGAAACTTACCTCTAAAAATCATGTAGCTAATGTAATATATACATAGAAAAACATGCCGGTGTAGGTTCACACATGAATTTAAATAATATTGCAAGAAGAAAATTAATAAATAAAGAGTTAAAAGAAATTGTAGAAAATTATAAAAAGTAATGTAGAGTTCAATTTTAAAAAAAAAGAATTAAAAAACTGAAAATGTGTGTGATAAAAATCCAAGATCCAAAAAATAATTTTAGAAAAACACACACTCGTGTGTGTGTGTGCGTGCGTGCGTGCCCGCGTGTGGACGTATGATTATAAAAAAAAATTTAGAAACAATTTTTTCACTTAATGAAACTAGCAGTAACGGAAGAACCTTTTTAGGTCATGACATTAACTCACATAAACAAATTTAATCTACTCTTTCAGCATAATAATAAATTAATTAACTCTCAATATTCTCCCTTTTCTTTTCAATTTATACCAAAAAAATAATCAGTATCATCATTTTTTATTATTATTTTTATAATCCCATATATAATTTGTGTCTCACTAATCAATTCGCCCACCGAAATATATCCAGCGAACTTATCGAACGGCTCCAGGTCTTTTCCTTTCTTCCCGCAACGAAACTTCTCTTCGTCCTCTGAAAAATTAAACTCGACATCCGTTATTATATACGTCAGATAAAATTAAGCTGAAATTTTGGGAAGAATACAAGGGAACGGAATGAAAAAAAATTTATTAATAATAGACGGGCCTGGATCTTCGGAAAGAAGGTTGGGGTGGGTGTGGAGATACGACCAGAAACAAAACCGGGAGGTGACCAGATCCCATTTTGAGGGGAGATGAATGATCCAATTTAGTAATACCCAGATCATGATTCAACCTTAATCTAATTGGTAAAGCCAAGATAACATCGAGAAAAAACTTTATGACCCTGCACTTTATCATATTGACGGTCGTTACAGAATGTCTGAAGATACGTTTATATGTCTTAAAGGTTACAAAAGTAAACCAAGCAAGGGAAACCTTTAGGTAAGACTCAAAATAGGTTATTTCTATAAATCAGTGGTTAGGTTTTTGTGAATGGTTCTTGTAATTAAGTGTGGTTGAAGTTTAGTGGTGGTTTATAGAGGATTGAGAGAATTTTTTTCGAAAATCATTAAATTTTTATCATTTCATAAGATAATGAGAAATAAATTCCAACTTTTTTTAGTAGTAAGTTATATTTATTTTGAATGTGATGTGAATTAAGAGTTTAAATAACTAGCAAAAAAGTTCTCGAAAAAGTTTTCCTGGACTCTCTGAGTAAATGACTCTTAAGATTTATTTCTTAAAAATAGAAAATATGTGTGCCATGTATTTAACGCTTTAATACCGTTGTTTTAACGCTTTCATTATGTGTTGTTGATTAAATCAGAGTTCATTGATTGTTTTTTTGTTAATCGTGTATATTGATAAATAGTTGTTTCTAAACTGTGTTTATATTTTTAAACATGGAATTCAAAATCTGAGGAATGAAACTAATCAATTCTTATTACTTTGGGTGATAATTCCATGATCATATATTTTCAGTAAATTTGTTTGAGTTTCACATGCATTACTTTTTATTTCATTATAACTTTGTAAAGGTTTGACAAAAAAAAATACCAAATGCTTTTATTTTTTATTCCAAAACGTATATGATAAACAGGGCTTTGAAAACTGCTACAAATGATTAAAGAAATGCGTAATTTAGATTCTTAAAGGAAATTATCATAGTGTTCTTTCAGGTTTCCTAAAAATATAATATCGCTCGAAAAGAATTTAAAATGTGATAAGAATATTCATGTTAAATTATCAATTTTTTTCAGCATGCTATAGATTTAATGATTCTCTCCAATGTCTACACAATTAGAGAACCAAAAAAAAAAAAGATTTAGTTGCATTTCATTTTCATACTCATTATTGTTGAAAATAATTTGTATGTTATTGAAATTTGGCAATATAATCGAAATTTCTTAAAAATCTAAAAGGTGCTTTCAGAATTTACAAAATTATTTTAAATAATGTTCTATAACTACAAAAAAACTGGTTGAAGGGACATTTCTTTAATCATAATTAATGAAGGTTTTTGAATTAGTTAGTTAAATCTATAGCATGTCATTTGAAAAAAATAACTTGTCATGACAAATTGTGACGCCTGCTAACAACCGTATCTAAATGAATTTGTAATTCTTCTAAGCTTTCAATTATTCTGATCTGCATGCAAAGTAAATATTTATTAATAAGTAAAAATCATATGGTTACATATTTTGAATGTAATTGTGAGGCTTTAGAATTTGATTCATCAATTCGTAAAATATTTCGGATAAAAAAGATAGTCTCAAGAAAGAAAGGCGTCATTTTATATGAGTGATATACACATAACGTAAGTAGGCATATATATACTGCATAAACAAAATAATTATTATTTCCTTTTTTTTTAATAAAATAAAAATTTAATTATCTTTAAATCAGCTGTTCAAACTCGGAAAATAATGATGCTGGTATTTTGATATATTTCTGCGAAAAAAATGTTTTGGTACGTTTTTGTCGCCTTGTTCACACACTACTTTGTTATAATTGAATAAGCGAGAAATCTTCTAAAAAGTATCATTAGAAAAGGAGGCACTGCAAATGGAATCGAATTTCAATAGTGGATCATACAAAAAGTTCGGTTATATCGAACTTCGAAAAAAGAAGTATGTTGCCAATGACCCTAATGGATCATTGGTGATTGAATTCGCTCTGAGAACATAAACCATTGTCATTGCTGAACATCCTTTGAATAGTGGGGGAAATCTTCTAGTTCTCCAATATATTCTTTTTTAAATTGGAAAAAGTAAGTTATGTATCGTTTCAAAGTTAACAAAAAGGAAAAGGATCGTTAAAAATATCACAAATGTTATTAAATAGCTTTTTTTTTTAAAAAAAAAACTCGAACAAAAATGTTTTTTTCTTTTCTACTTCTCGAATTTCTCTATTTGTTTAATTCATAAAAACAGATTAAAGATATACGTGTTCAAATGTCTCGGAAATTTAAATCATTTATGGTTCGTGACATTTATTTGCATTTGAGAAAATTGATTAAAATATTTTTATAGTTATTTGTTTAATTAAAAAATACATATGTTTATTTTTAGTAAAAAACATTTTAATTTTTAACGAAAATTTGTTTTAAATATATTCTTAATTCCTTAACTTTCTGCCTTATGCCACTTATTGCTTGATTCAAAATATTTTAATGCATTCTGAAAAATAATTTTCATTAATTTTCAGCAAAGTATTTACTATTAATAATGCTGTATCGTTTTCAGTATGTCTATTAACAGATATATATATATATATATATATATATATATATATATATAACAAGCATGTCAGACTCATTGCTCAAAATTAATCCTTTTGAATTGTTGACCTGTCTATATAAAAAGAATTTTTTTGAAGCTTATCTTTAGAAATTTTAAACAGTTGTGGCGAATAAGTATTCCTATTCGACTCTTGGGCCATAACTCAATCAAATATAATTAACATTAAAAAGTCAACAACCAACAAGGATAGACAATAGACAAATCTCACAAATATTTATTCAATAGACTTGCACTATGATGTTAAATGGATTCCTACTCTCCAAGATAACACCCTAGATAGATTCACCCGTTCAGCTAACATCGAATTAAGAGTGTCTTACCCAAGTCTTCCCAGTTGAAGTTGGCTTGATTTCTTCACTTCACTACGATCGCTATCGCCCGTAGCAACTCTTGATCTCGTTTGTCAACTCCAAGGCATATACTCAACGCTAGAGCCACTCGACCTCTATCGTGTGAATTTCGCTTTACTTGCAGACTTTCCTATCTATCTCAGTTCACTTTACTTCAACCTGCCTCTAATTTGCCTAATCACGTTTCATTTGGGTTAAGAAGAAATTGTTATTTATAACAATCAATCTCAATTAAAGTCTCCAAGGTTAGTGAAGAGAAAACCTCGAATACCCCAACGTCACACCGTATATAACTATTTAAAACACTTGGTGTTGTTCTGGAGTTGTGAATGATTTCTTTTTTTAAACTTAATTCTTTGATTAAAATACAGATTTAAAAAACTTACTTTTTTTCATCAATTTATATGATATTCAAGAGATATTAAACATGTTTCAAAAATAAAATATGAATTAAATGATGATGGTATCTCTATATCTCTTAAATTCTGCACTTAATTTGGGTCTTTTATCTTTCTTTTTATGTTTATATATAAATTCAAGCAATGCATCAGTCGATTTATGTTCTTAAAAAATTCAATTCCTTTTATGTGAGTTTTACTTAAATCCAATTAGAACCTTTAAAATAAAGTTTTCATTGTTATAATTTGTTTTTAAAAATTAAATTCATTGCAGAAGTAAATTTGTCTAAACACACAATGATTCAGAGAAATATAGGTGCACCACTCAAGTTGTCTTCTTCATTTGTAAAACCATGAATAATGAACTGTAATGTGCGATTACTATAGCCTGAATGGTTGTTAATTTTATTACTGTCATTATTTTTAATGCTATTCTTAATATAGGAAACGCATATTTCTAACTTTTTTCTCCGTATTTGTAAACTTCTGGGATACTTGCCCTAAAAGAAATTTTATCATAAAATTAATTTTTCTTAAATGTGTTTCATATTATTTTTGACAGTTTTTAGATCAGATAAATTTCAATATATGTGTACATATCATAGCATTTCACATACAGAGTTGTTATCGAATATGTTATGAGATAAAAATTCCGTTGCATTTCGAATTTTGTATCTCGTATTTAATATTTAATTGTAATACTAATAATGGAAGAGTCTTTAATGTATATATAGGTTCAGTTGGATTAAATATTAAGCAGCACTTTCTCTCTTGGATTAAACTTTAAAAGGAAGGCTTCAGCACATCTGATGCAAAATTAGCAGATATCTTCTTTCATGATTATTCAAGGGGAACTGGCCCCATTTTTGACGCGCTCGAGGGAATATGAGAGCGAGTTTACTAACGAAGAAATAATTGCCTAGGTGTGCTCCAGGTGTTTACTTTTAAGTTGTGACCTACAGAGAGAAAAAAAATATCCAAAATAATACACTCCAGGTTTCACTTTTAGAACGGTTTCAGGCTGTTACAATTTCAACTCATTTTTGGAATTTCTGAAGTACAATATAACCTCGTTATTCTGAACTTAAACTCCGGATAACTCTGATACGTCTATAGATATTTTTTTTTTTGAAAAGTGATCTGCAAATTTCAATAATAACATTTATTTGTTATATCCCCCCATTTGTATAAATTATTTTTTTTACTGAAAACTTCTAACAGTTATGAATGTATGAAAGGAAAGTAGGGCGTGAAGGAATTAACAAATATTCTATGCAAAGTCAACAAAACCTTAGTTGCACACTTTTACAACGATAAATGACATACAGTGTTGCATTGTCTAAATTGAAAATGCGATAAGACAACTCTAAGCACACTTCTATTGTTCACGAAGTAGACGTCCTTCAAATCTGTATATATTTTTGATTCTCAGTTTTTTCACCATGAAGAGGATTTTCTGTAAGTAAGTTTTTCGTTTTTCCTTATCCTCCAGATGATAACCCAGATTTTCGATATCCTGAATCGACTCTGGTCCCAATTAATCGAGGTTTTACTATACTTTGTATTAAGAAGCATTTTCCCTTTTTTTTCCTATATCTGAAAGATTGATTGTTTAAATTAATGCAACTCTAAAATCTACATAAAGAGTTATTGATGATTAACCTCGCAGTTCTTTACCATGATAAAGTGAGTCAAAACTCCAATATTTTAATTCATATACCGTACATCATAAGAGCTTTGATATTTATTTAAATTTAACATGCTAAGAACCCTCTCTAACTATAACGTTCGTTAGAAATAAGATTTGGGTCCTCGATTGGACATCGCCGTCCATGATTTGGCTACAATGATCCTACAATACCTGTTAAATTAGAGAAATCAATAATTTTAACACTAATTTTAGAGGATATTACCTATCAATATCTAAAATCTTAGGGGCTCATTAGGAAATTTCCTGATTTTCTTCGCTCCTTATTCAAAATGAGTTAAATTCTTGAAAAATTTTATTTTAAAAATCTGTTTCATCTCCCCCGTTAATATTTGGTCTTTCTTCTAGGTTTGTGTCGAGACTTAAAAGCACTTAGGTGGAAAATTATTCTAAAAGGGGTTTCTCAACGCTCCTCTTGACTACCCTTTTGTTTGGACCGTCACCAATAATCCAATGACCGTATCTAGTGCGACATCAATCACAACCAATCCAATCCAATGCCCCTAACAGTACCCACTCATTCCAAGAAATAGGATTTACTCCTCCCCCTCTTCCTTTCCCATGCAATATTCAAGTAATATTTTCAAGGGCACAGCAGACAATATTCAATTTGGGACGAACCCCCCACCGGTCCAAATCGGGAATTCTGAATGAAGCCGCATCAGAAGAGGAGCGTTGAAAAGGCGGCGACGGAGGGAAGACTCTGGGGGTGTTTAATCACTCTCGTGACTCAGTATTCCGACGGGGGGGGGAAGGACGCGCCCCTGGGGGCACCGGCCACTTGTTTGTCAACCCCCAGAGTAATATCACGGAATGGTGCTTTTCCTTTTTTTCTTTTTTTTTCATAACTTCAATCCGTTTTTGTTCCCTTTTTCGTGCTCACCGAAACAGGAGGTCATGCATAAACGATTTGCCATATAGGAAATTGGATAGTTTCGTGTTTTAGTGATGATTGTATGCATGCATGTATGCGTGCAAGTATGCATTTTTCTTCTTATTTGTTATTTTTTTCCAGTTTTCTTGCGGTGAAGCGATTACGTTGCTGCAACGAAATGTTCTCAGATGCTGCTGCATTGGATATGGAAAAATACTGTTGTAAAATAGGAGAAGGTACAGGATGTGGTACTACTTCCGTGGCTTTCCCCCCCCCCCCCTTTTTTTTTGTATGTAACTGGATCGTTTGCTAGTAGATTTTGTTTCGACCCTTGATGAATTATTTTCGAAGTAAAGTAGCTGTCTGAGATGGTTTTTTACCTTGACATTTTTCTTATTGGAAGAGACAAAGTCTTTTTAAATATGTAATGGAAAACGATGTGAAATGTTTGATATCGAATTCCAGAGACGAAAAGAAACGCAGCAGAAATGTCGATAAAAAATGTTTTTGAAATCCTCATGACCGTTGATATATTATATTATATACAAGACATATAAAATAAAAAATGATTACAGAAAAGTAGGGCTTCCTCTTACTGCAAAAATTGAAATCATCGTTTCTTTCAGAGTTTTTAGATAAATATGTTATAGCAAACCATTGCAGTTTTATTTTGACTGCTAAAATGTTTTGCTAATGTTTCAGATAATAATAATTATTTATCGGTTCCTGATTATGTTATAATAAAATTATAATGTAATAAAATGAAGTGATATATAATAAGAAAAGAAGGACAAGTTAGATTTTTTTTTTTTTTAAATTTTAGGAGGAGTTTCATTTTAATATCAAGACATGTTCTGCTGTTGAATAGTATTGTAACCCAAAGGGACTCAATGAGCTTCAGACCTTCCCCTCTCAAATAATTACTAAACTGTTTCTTAATAATTATTGATAATACCGATGAGTAAAAACATAGACCCCTCCCTACTGTCTATCTTAAAGAAAAGTTTTGCTTACGTCATTGTCGTATAAAGATTGATAAGTAAAAGCAAAATAATATTTATCTTCGAAAATATGAAATAATTGAGGGAAGCAATTTGGTTTTACTTAAATGAGATATTTAATTACAATACTTGATACGTGAAAAGTGATTTTTTTTAATTTAAAAAAAGTAATGTATTGAATTTTCATATAATTTTTATTCGTGTTTAAAAACAATGCATTATTCTCATAGACTTTTATGCAATAGAGAAAAATGTTAGAGTAAATAATAAATTTTGTTTTTCAAGCAAATCAATTTTTTATTTAATAATTATAACAATGTCTTTTTAATTTTTATCTCTCTTAATATTACCTAGAAAAATAAAGTAATTATAGAGCTTTTAGGTGAATTTTTAAAGTATTTCATACAATTCTTCATCCTATTTTTTTAAAAAAAAAAGTTTTTGAGGAAGTTATTTTAACTGTCAAATTAATAGCAGTTGCTGTCCTCCCAGGAGAAGCCAAAAAAAATTAATTTCATCAATATTAATATCATCACTTGGTTTATCCCTAATTAGTAAACTCATTTATATATTCATTAAATCTCCAATGGAAAGCACCTTTAGATGTCAATAAAGCCTGAGGCATTTTAAACTCCAAGTGTCTTAAAAAATTTAATGGTGAGTTTAATATTCTTTGATGAAGAAGTCGATAATTTCCTCTTATATCAGCTCCCAAATTATTTCGATTAAAAGTGTGGCAAACTTTTTAGAATAAAATGCTCAAAAATCAAAACTTGGATGTTCTATGACTTATCAATATTTTACTTTTGAATTCGGACATGAGCGCGGGAACGAAATTGAGTGAAATCTGTCAGTTATTTTATGTTAAATAAGGCTTAAGATCAAATTTCATTTTAAATATTTCTTCAATATGTAGAAGATGTTTTACAATGATAATTAGGATTAAGAGTTCAATTGATTTTAGTTCCACAAATGTTTTACTGAAAGATTTTTAAAGTAGACAGTTTTAAAATAATATCCAATTGCCATATTATAATTTTTAAGAGTTTTATGATTTTTTTTTTTTTATTTTTGTCTCCTTATTCGTAAAAAAATTCTTTAAATATCTAAATGCATCAGAATTTCTCGATGAGTATGTTGCATCTATCCTCAAAAACGACAACGGAGTTTAAAGGTCTCAATAGGGATCCTTAAAAGGGATTTCTCCTCAAGGCCCAAGGAGAAATCCCTTTTGGCCTAGTTGATAAGAGCACTGTAAAAAGCGACCGGTTAGTTAAAACAAGTTTTAACCGGACCGATAGATCAAAGGTTAAATTCATTCCCTTTGCTCAAAGTCTATTGACTCCCCCCCCCTCCCAATGCAGCAGGAGAAACATCGCACCCGCCGAAAGTTAATAGCTTTAATATTAGAATTATAGATTTTATAATTAATTTGTAATTTAAGGAATTAAAATATGTCTCTTATTTTGAAATAATCATTCTCAGTAGACATGATTTCAAATTCATTAAAATAACACATTGAATTCTAAATTATTGGATAAATAAAACAAATGAAAAAATAATTTTTAGAGAGCTTTGCAAAGAGAAAATCTAGTGGACTTGATTGAGGACTCGCGGCCGGCGGTTTTCGTCGAGTCGTAAGTTCGAGTCTTGATGCCGCTTTGGATCCACAGTGTAGCCGGAGCTGATGCACGTTAAATCTATCGTGACTCAAAGTCCTCACGATGGCGCGGTGTGGAAGTTTGGAGAGGTAGATGCTAGATCAAGGTGTTATCCTCGCCAACCTGACAGAGGTTCAAAATTTCGAGGTCCATCGCCAATAACCCTCGTGTTGCCAATAACCTTCGGTGTAATATAAAACCAACCAAAGGAAATCGCATTGCCATCAAGACTGCACATTAAATTTACATTCATTTCTTCAAGATTTTTTATCTACTAGATTTTTTAGCATTTAAAATATTCTGTACATACATACATACATACATACATATATATATATATATATATATATATATATATTTTTATTTATATATGTATGTGTTTTACTAATGTAAACTAATAAAAAATACTGCAAGATCTCCTGTAGCGTTTAGGATATATTCCTAGCCTACAAAGCACTAAATGAAACATTGATGAATGAAGAATACATTGTAAACATGGAAACGCGACCTCTAAAATAAGTAAAAAAAATTACTTTAATTTTAAGTTGTTTTATAATGATTTTGTCTGCATATTATATAACACATAAACATGCACATATAAACATGACGTTCATTTTTGTAATAAAAATCCTGCATTTTACCTTAATAAATGAATTTGTAGAGGCTTTGATAAGCAAAAAATTGAGATTAATTAATTAATTAAACCCAAATGGGTCGAAACAAATAAAGCTGCGGCGGCTATTTTCAACAACGACGGTAAAAATTAAAAAGCTTTTGGAACTCTTCTCAAGTGGGTATCCTTTTAGTCCTATTTGTTAAGGCCACTGCAAAAAGGGACAGGACGAACTTCCTCCGGACCGACAGATCGAAGGTTCAAATCCTCCCCGTCGCTCAGGTTCACTCTATCTCCTTCCCAATGAGGTGGAAAAAGTATCCCTTCGGTTGAAATTTCTTTATGTTTTTTTATATATATATTTATTTGAAACAAACATTGTTAATTTGCATTAATGGTGTTTTTTGTTGTTGCTGTTGTTTCGAATATCGTTAATTTATGTTTATTTATTTATTTTTTTATTTTCAAAAATAAATTGAAAAAGTAAGAGCATTAAAGTGTCTTTGAAAATTTATGAATACTTCCCCTCTTTATATGGAAATCATTATCTCATTTTACTCTGCCAAAATGTCGAGGATAATGGATGCATCCTCAACTTTTCGAAAAAATTATCGTGGGGGAAGGGACATAAAATCTGAGACTTATTGATATTGTTTTTTTTTTTTTTTCGGTTGGTTTTTTTTTTTTTTTTTTCATGTGCTCTAAAATCTTCTTTAGCTTCTTAAATATGAAGGTAAGAATGGAGTTACAAATTTTCCTAATTTACCACGATTTCAACCTCCATCAGTCGCCATAAACAACATGTACTGTATGCAAAAACTATCACCAAATCTGTGACCTTAGGACAGCCATAGAAATACTTGAATCCAATGTAATTTAAAAGAAAAAAAAACTTCTTTTCTTGTGCAGCGCACGAAAGTTTGTAATTTTCATTTGGTTATATAATATACATATATTATATAGTTAGTTCTTCAGATTTTACGTCCGTAGTGTCAACGTACAAACCAATATCCCTAATATATTCCCAATCAGTAAAACCTGTGATAATATTAGAAGTCAAACTAATCGAATCTACACATTCTGTAAAATTTTCTAATGCAGACCGGAAGATATGGTATTTCATATTATTAATATGAATAATATCTGTTGTTACACTGAAACTAACAGCAGAAGCAGAATTATCAACTTTTTTTTCTTTTAAAAAGTTCATAAAACTTAAATATGTTTGTTTATTATTTCCATTATAAATCGCTTATTTAATTCATATTCTAAAAATAAGTTAAATATTAACTTAGCAATCAAATTCAAATTCGGTACTGAAAAAATTATGTTATGATAGGTCGCTGGGTCTTATGTTTGGACACAACAATTAATTTTGAAGTAAAATAAAATAGGTGCTTTAAATTTGATTGAGATTTCCTGTTTCGGTATGTTATTTTGTCTGCTTGCAAAATTATAACAGTCTCTGAGCCCACCTCCTGGATGGGTGTATATACAATCATTCTGTAGCTTAAGCATAAATGTGTGATTATATTTAAGATTTAGAATAATTTAATTTTTCAAAAACTGCATTTTTTTTTTTTTTTTTTTTGCAGTTATTTACTCCAAAGTTTTTCCATCTCCTTTATAAGAAAATACAAAAAAATGCAAGAGAATGTGATTGTTTGAGCAGAACACACAATTATTTTTTTAATTTCAAAATGTGCTTATCTACGGTAAATTTTAAAGATATTCAGTAACAATAAGCAAACATATTTTAAATCATAATGCTTCAACTCATTTTAAATATATGTTTCAGTTTTCTAGGAAATTCATCAAAATAATTCCTTTTAAATAAAACTATATGCAAATATGTGCGAACACTCTTATTTGACCTTTGAATGTTTTAAGACGATTAGTGATTCTTTGTACAAGTAGGCGTATAATACCCATTGCGATGTTTATCGGAGATTACATCAAATGAACTGTGTTATTTAAAAACTTGAACGAGAAAGAGAGATCGAAACAGAGAGAGAGTAATCCAAAAGATTTTCAGAGTTGTTAAATTTAAAAACATCGCTAAAGCTTTTGTTTCCCATATAATCGTCCGCCCTTTTACAACCAACCAATCGCTTATGGATACAAATAAAACTCAGCAATATGGTTTCTTTTTTTTTTTTTCTCCAAGCAATTAACGAAATGGGTCTCAAAAGCCTCGCCCCATTCAAAAGAGAAGGTTCCTAAAAATAAAATACCGAATATGAGGATTTTTCCTCTCTTTGGGAAATGTGGCAACAAAAGAAGGGGTCTTCTGTAGATAGATCTCGATCTGGTAACAGTTTGAGCGGCGATGCACCTGATTCGTTAATAACTGAGGATTAAGTGCCTTTTCCAGCGTTTTAATTTTCGAACCGCAGACGAACTAAGAGGGGAGGGGATAGCAGTGCCTTTTCATGGAATATATATAAAAATAGGATAAAAGGGAGAGATTGGGGAATATAGCGAAAAAAAGTTACCACATCTATATGTGCATGTCAAGCCTCGTTGACTTTTGCAGTCAATCTCCAGAGTCAATTTTTAAAAACTTACCCCGTAATCCACTAGTGATTGGTACTCGTGACTCCCCCCACCCCTTCCCATTGAAAAGGGCCCCCAAGTGATATTGAAATAGCCCCAGAAGCTCCTTCCAAATCCCCACCCCTTATGTGTGTGTTCTTTTTTTATTATTTTGCTTATATGCTCCACGATGTGGTAAAATGTCGAAAATTGGAAGTGGTAAGGAGAATTCAGAACAATAGGCTATTTTTGGTAGAACCCCTCCAAAAGGGAATTTGTAGTCTGGAAAATATTTTTTATTTGGTTTTTGTCTGTCCCCCCCCCAAGTGGTTTGATATGTTTTTAACAGCTTTTTCTATAAAAGGAGCTGCACCGTTTGGTGATGTGTGCATAGAATAGTGACATTGCTGTGTGCGGCATAAAGAGATTTTCTGCTTTTTTGCTTTCGATTTCATAATCGTTTTAAGAGTTGTTGAACGAAGTAATGGAATTTACTTTAATTAAATTATAAACCTCTACCGATTTTTATTAATGTAAAGCTATTTGACTTGAAAGAATGGCCTCTACAGATAATGTTATTTACTGACATTTTTGCAAGTTACGAAAATGACTTCCAGGTTATTTGTTACTAGAAAATTAAGCGTGATTTGTTTAATAAATTAATTCTAGCAATATTTTATTTATTGTAATCTGTGTCGTATATTCTTGTTTGTGACATTAATGCTTTGAATGTATGATCTCGTGACATTAGGAAATTTGAGATTAACATATACTAACCTTAAGGTATCCTATCTTTAGATCATGTTTAAAATTAGCAAGTCTGTAGTGAATAGGATTATCAGATAAAAATAAATAAATTATTTCATATATTGCTATTACTTGGATATTTCAAAATCTATTGCAACAAATTTATTCGCATACTTCTCAAATTCATCAATTACATTTACTTCGTTAATTGAGCGTAATTCCCAGATTATAATGAAACTTACCACAACCTGTTTATCTATGATTCTTCTGAGTATATAAATGTTTTGGAAAAATTTCTGCTAACTCTTTTAAAATTTCCTGTAAATTTTCGGTTACTAATAAATTGATTCACATTTTAAGCTATGTGCATTCCATTATTTTCAATTTGACTATAATTCCTTCACAATTTTTATAATTCTTACAAGTGCTGGAGTACCTATACACGGGTGAAATTTTAAAATAAAACCATAATGACGTTGACAATCTACGGGCTCCTAAAGCACTGAATCAAAATATTCTGTGTTTAAATTTGGAAAATGGATTACTAGTTGAAAACTCTGTTCTGAGAGATAGCTTTTCTATTGGATTGTGCTAGAGCTTGCTGCTATTAGCTGCTGAAGAATAGGTGAAAATATTTGCAGAGCTGTTTAGAAATTCTGAGTGGATGTTGAGGAATGAATAGATGTTATGTTATTAGTTGGAGGGAGGGAAATAAGGCTTGAATCCTATGGCCATTTGTTAAGCCGACGATTTATCAACATACGGCACTTGTATAAAACCATAATCATCAATTATCGGAAGCAAAGATGTATCATGCTGTGTCATGTATATACGTGTGATATTCTACTCAGCAGAGCTTTACATAGCGGAGCCATAATCTTCACTGTGGAGGGGAAGGCGTAAAATAATAAAAACTCGGATTAATATTTACTTTTAATATTTGTATTCTTCATTTTTAATTAGTTCAAACGTTCTCTATTAAGTTTCTAACATCGATCAACTGCTCCCGAGACTAAGCAGAGATGGCGCTCGTAGTAAACCAATGTGGGTCTTTCTAGGCACTATACTGGCAGAGCAGTATGTCAAAGTTTAAGTCGATCGGACCAGGAAAAGGTTTTGATGAAGTGAAAAGGTTTTTCAAGTGGTGCCTGATTGCTTTCGATGAACAAAAGCAACAACGAGTCGATGATTCAGCTGTTTATCTTCTCGCAACAAAAAGATTTCTTGAAAAAGGAAAAATTTTTGGAAAAATTTGGAAAAGCGTTGGAACAATATCACCCTAAAGGTGTTATGTTGATGAATAAAAATATTTCAAAAATGTTGTTTTAATTTTAGACTCAGGAGTTATTGATCGATGTGTTATGTAGTTTAATCAGAATGGATTTGAGTAAATAAACAAATCAAGAATTAAATATTTAGTTTAGATATAGTCAGGGAATAAAAATAATGTGGTAATATTTTAAGCTATTAAAACACTGCATTAAGGTTGTCTTCAGCGATGTCGAAGAAACCAATCGAATTTTGGAACACATTTCTAGATAAAAATTATTCCAATTTCATGAAGATTTGTGACATTGTAACTCGACATCTTTTATATTTGTAATAATCTGAAAGTTCAAGACATTCAAGAATGCGTAATTTTCCCTTGAACAGCAAAGTTAAAATAGTTTAACATTACAGTATCAGAGACGAAACATGAAACACATTTTACGCTAAAAAGGGAATGGTTCAGATAGAAATGAGTAGTATTATAAAATATATTTCCCTAAAGATAGCAGAAGTCAAATATAAATAAATATTCGAGTGTTTTGTTATCGGAAAAGTGTTCAATTTCAGTTTCGTGATGCTTTAACATTACACGAAGACAGTCTTAAAGGAACTCTTAAAATGCATCTTTTGAACAGAAAAATTTGAAAAATGTGGCATTTCCTGGAAAACACAGGAGAAAATGAGGGAAATGAAGTCAGAAAATATCGTGAAAATGAATTTGGATTTATTTATTTTTGCCAGGAGTACGCATACGACAACTTCCACGCATCAACATCTTAAAATTAGAGTCGAAATACGATCGACGGCATGGTTTACACAAACAAATACATAGACTTTCAGATTTATATAAATTAAATATTCGAGATATTTTTCAACTCCAACATTTATTACAGATTTTGGGTTTGAAATTTTCATTAGCTTTTACGAAATGTATTTATTTCAGTTTTTACATTATTCATGTTATTATTTTAACGTATAATACTATCAAATATTGTCTCAATAAGATATCAGCTGAAGATTTTATTGCAAGGCGTTAACCTTTCTGTATCAACGGAACTCCAAAGCGAATGCAGAATCTCACGTCAAATTATCTGATCATAGTTGCGATAAAACAAGGTTAATATTTTACGTATTCTTTGTAAATAGAATCGGATAATAAAGAACGGACAAGGAAATAACATCAAAGTAAATGGAGAGGGGCCATGTAATCCTTTTCTTCTCATTAATTCTAAGTATAATAAGTGTACCGATTAATAGAGATTACAATGAAGACATTACAATGGATTGACTCACTCACAACCTACCGAATTAACAAGTGAGTATAAAAGATCATGACATCCTCAAGAAATTGCAATCCGTGTGCCACAAATTCCGAGTAAATTCTCTTCTTTTCCTTCTCGTTTCTCTTTCAAGAAATATTCATCCTTTATGTCGTATGTTTTGTGTCGATTTTCTACAAATTAATTTCATTTATTCTTCACCTTTTATTATTGAGCTACTTAAGTAAGAGTTAAAATTGGGTGAATGGGAATTATTTCTTTAAAAGGAGATTTTTATTTTGAAGAGGAGAATAGCAATTGTCTTTTCCTTGTCCATAATTTCCTTTTTACCGTTTGAGGATTGTTTCTTTTGAAAGGGAAAATAATAACATGAGATATGCCAAAAACATTCAGTCCTGTTGGAAGAAAGACATTTTTCGTTTCCTCCTTTGTTGTTTTACGCTGATTAGAAAAATTTGTACCTTCAACACCATACAAATTAAACATCCTTTAAGAAAAATATTTTCGACATTATATATTAAAATGTTTTTATAAACACCGTGGGTGTGTAAAAACATTTATTAATACGTTCTGAAAATACATTTAAGGAAAAAAATATTGTTTTTGAAAACGAAAGTGTCATTTATTGCGTAAAATAATTATAATAATGATATCAATTGAGATAAAAATATTAGTGACAAAATTACTTTTAATGTTACTTCCTTCAGAGTTATTGAGCTCAAATATCAATTCATAAATTCGGGCGAAATTAAGCATAATAAAAAGATCTTCAGTTAAATTGTGTTCATTATATCGCTTCCAGTGGAATAAAATATATAATGAAATAATGAGAATTCATAAATAATGCACTTGAATAAATGACTTTTGAGAACCCATTGATTAAATAAGATTGCAGTTTTTGTTGTTTTCTTTTAATTGAATACTCATTTTAGGGAACAGTAAATAAATCAAGTATACCTAGATGATACTGAAACAAAATATATTGTTTTCATTTTTTGGTTTCTGAAGTATTGAATGATATGCATGCAATAAAAAAAGCAAATTTATAATAAATTAAATAAAATTTCAAACCAATTTTTATGATGTTTCATAAAAATAATTCAGGAGTTCTGATGCACAGTTACTTTCTCTTTATTAAACTGTTATATTTGAAATTTTAAATTTGAATCTTGAGAAGTTGTGTAAGTATGTGTTAAAATTTTAAAAGAAAAGGAATAAATTTTGTAAAATGAAGCTCTTAAAGTTTTATTGTAGACATATATATTTAATTTGAAATGAAATGAGGAATCAAATTTCAAGTCAGTTTTAATAAATAAATGATATAAATTTATATTTCAAATGGACGAAACATTTTCCTGTTTAAATTTGATTAAGGACCTTAGTAGCTATGTTGTGGAGTTTGCAAGCTTTGTGACTGGCGTACAAGTCGAGTGATTAGGTAGGTTCCGTATTGTGTCAAAAACCATCTTCCTGATAAATGGGATCTTCTGCACTTAAAATCAAACAAGATTTCAAATTCTCGTATATGACGTACAAGTTAATGGGATATCAATTTAAAAGCCATACTCAGATTCTTGATCTTAAAAAAATTACTTTATCAATCATATTAGCATTTGGTGGCCATGGTAGTAATTCAATAGTTTCGGACTCGTGGCTGGCGGTTTCGTTTCAGTCGCGGGTTCGATCATGACCGCTAAAGTGCCGTGGCCAGGATTGATGCAGGGTTAAATCTGTCGAGGCCCAAAGTCCTCCCGTTGGAGTGGTGAGGAAGTTAGGAGAGAGGGACAGCTCAGGTGTGGTCCTCGTCACTTGACCGAAGTTCAAAATTACAAGGTCAGACGTCAATGGCTCTCGTGTTGCTTCTAGTGCGACGTTAATAAAAGACTCAACGAAATCAATAGCATTTGAATAACTCAAAATTTGTTTATGTATTGAGTTTTTATTAATGTCACTTTTGGCTAATAGCGAGGCTATATTGATGAACCTCGTAATTTTGAAGCTTCGGCTAAATAATGAGCGACTTAAGCTGATACCTCCTAATAAACATACCATGCCGGGAGGACTTCCACCAATTTAACATTGCATCAAACCCGCTTCCATGATGGATCTTCAGTCGCATCAGGTCACGAACCCACAACTTGACAAAACCAACGCCGGCCGTGAGGCCACCACCATAATCACCTGGTTGTCGAAGCTTCACATTTCATACAAACCAACCTGTCTTCAGTTAATCTAAAAAATGTATCAGATATCACCATACTAATAATTAAAGTATATTTAATGTATTGATTTTCAATTTTTATAATTGTTCTCGATCGGTTTCTTATGTTAAATTTATGGCCGCAGTAGCCGTGTGATCATTGTCATAAACTTATGTTTGCCGCTGTATTGATCCAGTGGTAGGTTTCGGTGGCGCTCCTTTTGGGATTTAATCCATGAAGCTCAATAAATATTTGTAGGGAAGGTCAGTCATGAAAATTATTAATTTTATATAGACAAATGTTCTCAAAGTTATTATTATAATGAATGTAGAATGATAACCGACTCGCTTCCTTAACCAAAGATGAACTGAGAATTCTATTAATCTCGATAACAACAAAACAAAATCCGAGTCAGGCCGAGTCAATATGGGCCCGAGTCAAAATGTCAACTAAACGACAATCAACTTTCTTGACCCCATTTTGCGCGAACTTCAAATTGGATAACCTTCTGTCATCTCTTAGTACTTTATAGCGTCCAATCCCTTTATTTGCTATTCGTTTCTACTTGCGTACATGCATTTTACCTACCTTATTCTTATAGGTACACTTCAGTCAAGACGCGAGATTCAATCTGGATATAATCCTTGTAATGTTTTTAAGAAGACTATTGTCAAATATTATATAAAATATGTGAGTGGTGGTCATTTTCACACCGTACAGATCCATACAAGCCATCATATTAATTTAAGATATCCATTTATAAAAAGGTTCATTGAATTTTAAATATGATTTTTCTAGATTAATTAAAAAATACTTTACTCAAGAATAAGAATGTAGTCCTTTTATAGGTTGGGCTGTTCGTCTTATAATGCTGTAGGCTTCTTCATTTTCACAGCGTCTGCTAATAGCGTTACAGTAAGCTACATTCCAAGATTATTGCTCAAGGCATTAGGCGTGGAAAATGCTATTGCCACGACCCTTCAGATAACATAAGATTCTTGAGAACTGTTGTTACTACTATTAATTATTATTTGGATATTAGTTATTCGTTTCAAATTATATATACTTAATATATATGTATATGTATATATACTCTAGCTACGATGATCAATAACTCCCAGTCTAACGTGCCAAATCAACACTGCCAAGGAAATTTTTATTCCTCAACATAGCACCTTTTGTAATCACCTTTTAGGGTGTTAATCGTTCAACGCTTTCCAATTCCCCCAGCACTTTTCCACCAATCTTTTTGTTGGTAAATGTGATAAACAGCTTTTCTGGATCATCGACTCGTTGCTGTTTTGTTCCATCAACAGGCACCCACTTGGAAAAACCTTTTCACTTCTTCAAAACCTTTTCCTGTTCGATCGACTTAAAATTTGACATAGTTTCAAGCAAGGTTAGTACTCTAGAAAAGTTGCTGGTTTATAGACCATCTCTGGGTTGTCTCGGAGTTGATCGATGTGTTATATATAATGTGTATATGTAAAGTCAATTCAGAATGATGCTAGTTCTTACTAAGTTATTAATTCTTATTTGGCAGTTACTATGTACAGACACTTAAATATAGTTAATTGAAAGCGTAAGTAATGTTCACCAGAAATATATGAGACAGTTCATTCTAATTTCCGGATGGTTGTGCCCCGTGCACTTTATTTCATCGTGGTTTACCAGTGATATGTCTCAGACTCCATGCCTCCAGTTTCATGTCTTCCGCCTGAGCGTCTTCTTTCCCCTAACTGACGTGTCATGAGACATTAGCAGCCTTCTCTGGTGGTGAGACGTTCTGAGCGATAAGTCAGGCAGTTCCATATATATATATATATATAATGTGTATATATATATATTACTCGCAAGGCGTGGTTCTTAAATTAAATAACGTGATAAACTAAACCAAAAAGTCAGTTGAAGTTCAAAATGCGTGAGAACATGTCGTGTAGCGAGACTGATACTCTTTAAATCTGTCGAGGTTCTAAGTTTTCCCATTGGCATGCTGTGGAAATTTGGAGAGGAAGGTATCAGCTCAGATTCGGTCTTCGTTACTTGATCGAGGCTCTAAATTACGACGTTCACCGTTGCCTCTTTGTTCGAAGAAAATAAACAATCAATCAATCTTTTTAGCACAATGTTGATAAACAATAAATTGATGTAAAATTTTTGATTGCCTTAAATTCGATGCCTATTTGGCATATCCAAAGAAAAGTAACAACATAAAATAAACATCCAAAGAAAAGTAATTTCGGTATCGAAATAGTTTTTCTTCGCGAATTTATTTATTTACGTATTTCTAACATTAAGTACGTAAATATTTTGAAAAATAATTATTAATGGTAATATACAAAAAAATTAAATATTTCACCTTCAAAACAATAATCTAAAGACATATTTAGATTTTTTTTCCCCAGAAGAAAAAAAATATTATTTCTCCTATTACCTTAATGGTTAGCACCGCAAAAGATTTATGATGAGAAATACTATTAATAATGATTGACTGAATGTACAGGGTTTCATTACACGCACAAAAATTTATCTAAAAGCTGAGTAGCAAATACTATACTTAACTGGTATAGGGCATGAATCCTTCGCAACATGTACATGCATGTATCTGATTCTTAACATGATGGATTATTCTGAATAACAAAGACTGAGTGTTTCACTATATAAATGCACCTTATTCACTTCAGTTATTCATAAGATCGGCCGAAAGAATGAAATATTAATGTCTCCTTAATGTGGCAGTACAAGTCTCAAATTTAGATCGTACAATAAGCGCATTAAGTGATTATGAGAGAATCATACTATAACGTTGCACAAAAAAAAGTAGAAATTATATGGAGGGGAGTGACTATACTATGCTTTAAGTGGGATTCTCTCTCTCATGTTTTCAAAATCAAATACTTAAGTCTATATCATTTAAATAATTATATAAAAATAGTAAATAAAATTTTATTTGTTACCTTAGCTCCACTTGTGATGCAATTGTATTAAATGAGCTTTACTGAGAAAAATTATCTTTAATTATCTCGAGGATCATAATTTTTATTTAAAAATACATATATAAAAGGATTTTAATCTCTGTATGCTTACTTTTCACCTTTAGTTTTGTGATTATATTTTTGTACTTCACATTATGTATTATAAAGTGTAACGGATCCATAAAAGGATAAATGAGCTTTCAAATTTCGATAGCTCGAATGTCAAATAAAATTTCAAATTTCCATAGGTCCTATTAAACGAAATTTCAAATTTCTGTAGATCCAGTAATAAATTAAATTAAAATTTTCAATAAATCCAATAACAAACGAGACCTTAAAATTCATCTGTTTGGCCGTATAAATGAGTATAATAAATCTTTTGCCAATGTGTTACTGTACAACATTTTAACACTTTGCTACAAAACTATTATTAAAGCCACATTGTTTGACTTTCTAGAAGTCAATGTTATAGGTTGGGTAGGTATTGGAGCTCATAGGTCTTGTGGCCTTTAATCTCCTGTCGAAATGTTGTTGATAGAGTTGCTTCAGCCTTTTACTAGGCCATGAATTTAAAAAAATAATCTAAAAATATAAAATTACATTCCCTCTTTAAAGTAATTATAATTTTAAAACTTTCAGGTTGAGAATTATTTAAAAATTTAAGAGAAAAAGCAGATAGAAATTGCTATTGGAGGAAACGGGTTTTATGTCTGGAGAGAATTTTATCTGACTAGCCAATCAGGGAGCAGCTTCTCGTACTAATGAAAAGTCAGAGAGGAAATATTTTCTATGCCTTATGGGAGTAGCTAACTCGAGAGCTAATTATCCTATTGGTCGAGGACAGCTAGCTCTCGAGAGAGCACTATTTGTCCCTAAAGAGTGCAACGTTTATAGTATACAAGCTGGGAAAATATTAAAATTTTGATGTTGTGGAAACACACACACACACGTGTGTGTGTGTGTGTGTGTGTGTGTGTGTGTGTGTGTTAAATACTCGTTTCAAAGTTATTTGAATAATTTGTTTTTGAAATTATTTGCATCTATGTTCTGATACCTTTTTTTATGCTTGTGTTTGAATTACTGTAAGAGCATCATAAAAAATGTAATTTAATTTTAAAAATATTTGCCATCGTATTATAATTGCTCAGTTCAAAACACAGAATGCAAGTTAAATTTATTTACTGTTGGATCTTGTTAGCTCGCGACTAAGTAATAGGCACGTATACTTTACGCGTGACTCCCTTGATAAGCAATCGTTTTTTATATAACTGCTAGGCATTGTGGTGTCATAATTTTTATTTTTATCTTACTTTTTTTCTATTTTATATATATATATATATAAAACAAGTAAAATGTTTCAGTTTGAATTATTATCTGTAATAGATCATTTTCAACATCTCGCAGTCAATGAGATTAGACGTAATTCCAGCTACTTTGTATTGGTCACATTTTTAGTGCTATAAAGATTTTTTTCTTGTGTAAGTGATCTTCGTAAATAAAAAGTAATGTCGAAAAAGTGTAAACGTAAACAAAAGTCATGTGCGATCGAGGAAAAATTAATGTTATTGGATGATTTTGAAAAGGAAGACGAACAGAAATTTCCATAGAATTTAATCTACACTACATGGATGGTTAAAAAACGAGTATAAGTGTCAGTTCATTGATTATTATAAAGGAATGGCTTTCATTAAATATTTTTGTAACGGGACTTAGGTATTATAAAAATAGCATGCACGAGACTGTAAATTTATTTTCTCTAATTAACCAGTTACTCCTCAATTTAAAGCAAATAATTGTTATGCAGAAAGTTCATATTGATGTTGGAATTTATATTATCGCTCAATTTATATTAATACTGTAACTCACGATTATCTTAACCCTCGGTTTAGCAACCATGGACCCTCACTATCGTTTGTTAACTGGTTCAAATTGTAATTTTTTTTATATATATTCAATAATTATAATTATTACTTTACACAAAAATACATGTCTTTCTGTTAAGTGTTTAGATAATAAAAAAAAGAACTAGTATAATTGATTGAAGATTTTTGCAAAGTATATGGGTAATAAAAAGTAAAATTAAGTGTAAAGTGAATAGGACATTTAAAAAATACCAGTATGATTGATTGAAGATTTTGGTTCATAAAATTGAAATCAAATATATTTCTGATAACAAATATTCATCTGTATCATATTTGGTACTATTAAGAGTTTTCTTTAATGAAAACCATATGTATATTTTTAATTTTGAAAAGTTTTGAAAAGGTGACTCTATTTAGGTGCAGTTTTGAGTTGCAAACATGATCAGAAAGTTTCACCGAGCACTTCTTTGATTCAACAAAGCTTAGTTGTTTAATTTGGATCACTAAAAAAACTAATGTTTTTTTTTTCAATATGACAACTCTTTTCTGTTTTTCTCTTTTTATTCCTACTCCATTCCGTTCTAGTTCAAATTAAAGACAAAACTGCAAACTTTAAGGGTCATGTTTCCATCACGTCTTGGGTTCGAGTTCTGATGCCACTAAAGACTATTCGTGTAGCGGGCTGATGCACTTTAAATCTGCCGAGGCACCGAGTCCTACCTTTGGGGTGATGTGAAAGTTTGGAGAGAGAGAGACAGAGTGCTCATAAGTCGATCTCGTCTCTTAACCGGGGTTCAAAATTACTCCACGTTTTGCTTCAAGTGCTGCGTTGATAAATAATGAATCAATCTAACTATAATAGGTCTGACAAGTAATATTTTGTAGTAAATATCTTACGATTTTTTGGCTTATACAGAAAATTGAAAGTTTTCAACGTCTTTAGCGTCTTTTGTGTTAAAAGTATAAAAGGGAAAATGCTTACAGGTTATTGAATTGTTGTTATCCGTAACATCGCGAAATGCTTGTTTTACTCCAAAAAGGCGAAATTCAAAAACTTACTATTGATAATATTAAAATAATATCTATCAAACGCATTCTCCAATAATTACCACCACGATAGTATTTACAAAAATTATGCAAAAAAGACGATCATTTAAAACATTATGAATTCACTCTTTCGTATGGATAATTATCACTATATTTTCATTTCTAAAGAAGAAGAAAAATTAATTTTTATCGCATTTTATTTCTTTAAATGCTGTAATCTAAAAATATGAATTATCTCGGAGCCATAATTATGTACATCAATAATTTCTTTGAACTTTTACGCACATTTTATCGGGTATTATTTTTTATAATATATGCCGATTCCAATTTATTGTTTTATATCAGGAGCTATAATTTTAAAGCTATTAAGTTTGCTTTCTCCGTGCTTTTTGAAAAATACAAAAACATCACAAACCCCGTACTAATTTACATTTTACTTTCCCATCAAAGCCTTCATTAACTTACCAAATCACCTATAAGTCTTTTCTAAAAAGAAAAATGCCTCTTTCTTTAGGTGCTTCATCTTAAATCTAATTCTAAAATTCTTTTCCTCTTTTTTTTTCCACGCTCTTCTACCAGGTATGTGGAGTTAATACTCTAGTAATTAGTAAGCACACAAGCATATTTATATTCAAATATTAATTATGCATACACATTTCTGTTTTCAGATTATCAAACTTTATTTTGACGATAATGAAGGATTTTCTTTAATATTTCCCCCTTTTTTTCTGTCTGTTGCTGTTGTTTTCTATCCCATCTCACGCTCGTGCTTCCACCTTTATTGAATTTGAACTTTAAAAGTTTAGCAAAATGCAAGGAACATAAATTTTAATGAGGAGAGAAGTGGCGCTAATAATTAGATTATGTTTGTATAAACTGCAAATTTCTCTCTTTCTCTCTGTACTTGAAAGAAAACAGGGAAAAGTTTTTTTTTCCTAATTAGGAACATCACACGTTCATATGTAATTCGGAAAAATATTATTATTGCATGAAATATGTATGCGTAGGAATAGTAAATGAAATGATTCTTTTTAATGATATCTGCAAATTAAATCATGTGGAGGTTGTTAAGAGTTCATATTCAATTTAAATGTTACATGTTTTATCAAATTTTTCGAATTAAATGCAATTTATGAGTAACTCTGAAGGTGATTACTTTTAGTTATTTGTTTGCTTTGTTAATTGCATTTATCTCTCTTTCTGCTTTTTCTTAATGTAAAAAACATTTCTATATCATAAAAATGAGTTTTTTTTCCCTGTGATATTGGTTAATAACCTTTTTTTAAGTTGGAAACCCTTTTAATAAAAGGAATTTTGTTGATTAAAATCCAAGTTATGCCTTTTTAATATTCATTTCCACTTTTTAATCAGTATGTTTAACAAATATTTGTTCTTATCAATCAAATTATGTTCTTTTAAATTAAAAACTTCTTTAATAATCAAACATGAAATATTTTGACAATGACAATATAGCTCATTAAATCTTTATCATCAGTTCCTTTCGTTAAATTATAAGAAATGAAAATTATTTTTTATAACATCAATATTTTTTTTAATTCCAACACTATTTTTCTAGCAAGGTCCAGTTTTTTTTTTTTTTTTTTTTTAATAACTTGTCAAAGTCGTTCAATCATTCTGTAACACTTTCAATAAGGACTTAAATAAACATAAAGACATTTAGGACTCCAACTTTACGTAGATGGTTAAAAAGTACCCGTATTAGGAATGGGAAATTGAAATGAGTTAACTCACTGTATATTATCCGTTGAACCTTGTTTTTATCTTAAGAAGTCCTGAATAGCATGCCCTTCACATCCTTAACAAATTGTCGTGATAACTTTTCCCGGTCGATGATAACATATCCGCCTTCTTTGTAGCAGATTTATTGGAATCAACCTGGTATTTTTTTTTATTGTTGCTTGGTTCAGTTGCATGAGGAGGAATTCTTATCTCATCTACGTGGACAATTCAACACGGCAGCTGTTACATTTATTTTTATTTTTGGCAGCCATTTTTGCCAAAACCAATCTAACCTATGAATCAGTGACTCATTTTTTGGCGCTGTTTAACAGACTGTAGCACACAATCGTAACACCAACTCGTGTTCGCATTGCCATCATGTTTTTTTTCGAACCTCTCTCGCAGATGCGTTCATTGTTTACCAAACGGAAGTTATCTAGATTTTCAGCTTCAGGACTTACTCTATGTGTGTGAAAGAGCAATTTAATGTTTTCTCACAAAAAAAAGACACGATTTACTTTATTCTTGTTTAAATACAAGCGTTTTAAAATGTAATACTTTTCTAACAACATGCCAAAAGTGGTTTAATCACTCTATAACACTTTCAATAAAAGCTTAAATAAACATTAAGACTTTCAGAGCCCCAACTTTAGATGCAAAGAGTAGGAGCTGAGATATCTTGAAAAATTGGCGCTTAGTGATTAATGTATTCTCTCAAGTGAATACTTAATAAAGTTGTGCAAAATTTTAAAATGATAATATTGTGCAGGATTAGTTTATTTCATGTAGTTATGTAGCTTGCATAATGTTGTTAATATCAATACATAAAAAGACGTTAGGTCAGGATCCTTTTCATAACAACTTAATTTTTAGTGGATACTTAGACGGAAAAAAAAATCATGTGCGTGAATAGTAATCTTAGAATTGCGTTATCCATCAAAATGATAGGTTTACTAAAAGCATTCATTTATCTTTGTTTTTTTCGCTCATGTTCAAAAGATCTGAAGCAGAATATTTAAATGTTGTTCTGAAAAGGGGAGAATAGTTGCTCTAAAACAGGAAAATTACAGGGTAATTATTCCGCCCTCTATGTTCCACTTTTTATGAGTTTTTCTTCATCTCTTTCCGCTTCTGTTCTGTTTTACAGTTTCCTTACTTTTGTATTTTCTCTCTTCCCTTCTACAAAATTAGTGAAAGGCGTAAATGTCTTAACTATTCAAATTTTTATAGTTAAGTCATTCACGCCTTTTGCTTTATGCATTTTGAGAGTTTTTTCAGCTCTCGGACTCTTCCAACTTTTGTATCGTGTTTCGTAGACTTTTCTGGTAACATCTTTCTAGTAAATTGTGATTGAGAATTTATTCTTCAATCCGTTTTTCTACTTTCGTACTGCTGCATGTTCCCAAAAAAAATGAAACATTGTGAAAAAAAATTCCAAAACTAATAGAATAACGGATTAAGTAATTGGTTCGTTAAAATAAAATTGCTGAAGTAAGCATTATTATATTCTATAAAAAGTAGAAAGTTTACGTGTGTTGTTTGCTTACGTCACCAATCATACTTGGTATGCTGAATAATGACCCGTCATGTAGTGAGGAATGTTGAATATGTCGAGGCCCCAAGTCCTTGCGTTGTTGTGGTGTGGAAATTTGGAGAGAGGAGTGTCCTCTCAGGTGCCATCCTCGTCACTTTGACCGTGATTCAGTATTATGAGGTCCGTCACCAATAGCTCTTGTGATGCTTCTCATTGCGACATTAATATACAATCAATCAAACTATTCACTAATAATGAGCATTTAATCTCAAAATAATATTATATTAGCAAAAGTTTGCTTTCAAATTTCTTATTGGATTTAAGTATGATTCGCATGAAAATGTAAGCATTTTTTTCGTTTACATTGATTGTTGACACCTTAGTTTATATACAGCCAGGAATATAAGAAATCATTCAAAGAATGATCAAATTATTTATAATTATAGTCTCTTGAGAAGCTATCCCCATTTTTGTTTCAGAAATTCAAATTATTTTTTTCTTAATTTTTTTTTCCGGCATATTTTAAGGCCAAATGTTTTTGAAACTGTATTGAATTGTCATTAATTTTGTATTTCCTTTACATTTTTGGTATTTTATTTTCCATTTCGTCCAAAACATTTGTATAGTATCAATTTTGAGAAAAAATTGAGCCCATTCTATGCGAAGAAATTTTGTCTGAAAATTTTTTATTCGTTGTTGAATAAATTTGATGTTATATTTGATAAAATTGATTTTTAATTTAACTGTTCGTTAGAAAATCTCGAAAATTCATCCGATTTGATCAATGTTTTTGTTATTATAATAAACATAATTTATTTATTAATAATTGTTTATATATAATTATTCCCGATAAATAATAAAGATAACATTTTACGTATGAAACAATAAATTTAATTTTAAAACATTTTATTCCAGGCGCAATGTCAAATATTTCTTCTGTATAATTTTAAATAAAATAAATATTCATACATTTATTTCATGAAATAAATTATTATCTAAAATACGAAGAGGTATTAAAAATCAATTTTATCATATATATATATATATATATATATATATATATGTAATTATAGTCTTTATTACATTGCATACTTAATTGAATTTATTTGTACTTAATTAAATTAAATTTATACTATAATTTCTTATTACATTAAGTCATTATACTTAATTATAATGCTTCGAAGAAAATATTATTTTCATTTTTTTTCCCCTAAAATCGTCGGAAAATAAGTTAACTCGAAGAGTGAAAGTGTTTATCATATCAAATACATGACAACGTATTTAATTTATATTGCAAATGTAATAAAAGCAAGAATAAAATATATTTCATATAGCATTCTAGAAAAATTTCCCCAAGCGTTGAAATGTTAAATTGTTTCATTGTAATCATTTCCCAAAGTTAAAATGCTATCTTACAATGTTTTTCTTCCTCTCGCAAATGTCGAGTTTTCGTACTCGAATTCAATAGTGAATTAAAATTCTTAGACTGGAAATAATATTTTAGTATTTTTGTTGCAGTCTGAAAACAAAACTTCGTAAAGTGAAAACTATTTTTCAATGGCTGAAGGCAGAAATTTTCCCTGCAATTTGCTTTGTTGTTTGTTTCAATAGTTAAGCCCAAATATTTTCAGATATTAAGTTGTATAATATTAATGTTATCACAAAAAAAAAAAAAAACGACTTAGATTTTGGAACACTTAGTGCAAATATGTATGAGTAACGCGGTTATTTCGTTCATACTTCAAAAATGTATATATATCTCCGTTGCATTTTTATTTAAAAAAATACGTTAAGTCTGATATAAAAAAGAATTTGAAGAAAATTTCCTAAAACCTGGGAATTTTTATTTTATTCATTTGGGACTAAATTTTTTTAGCTTCATTACTGTATTTGTCTGTAGTGTTTGTCTAAAAGGTTTTATTCTAATTACCTCATTAAAATAATTTTTTGATATATGTCTTTTAAATTCGATTTTAAATTTCACAATTAAAAACTTTAAATAATTATTGATTACAAAGTTAAACAAAAAGTTATTGAGTTATAGTTATAAAACGTATAAATTTATATTTTAATTTGTTAGTTAAATTTATAAAATTTAAATGCCAGTCTTAATGCACTTAAATGTATTAAAATTATGATAATAAATAAACTTGCTTTTATTTTCACTGTATCTTGATTATAAAAACGTTAGAATACTCAAAATTATTTAAAAAATATTATCTAATTAAATGTTCAACTTAATATAAAATTTATAATAATAATTAATATATTATTCATTTTATTACAAATCAATCAAAAAATCCTTACAGTACATATTACTAATATTTATATATAAAAATTATTTTAATTCATTTTATCAATATAATTTTAAATTTTTCTCTTAATTTTTAATTTAATATATCAGACATCAGGTTCTAAGAATTTTTTTTAATAAAATATTTTTTTTTACTCAGTCCCTTTATATATGTGTGTGTGTGTGTGTGTGGAGAGAGAGAGAGAGACAGGGAGAAAAAAAAAGCTTCCTTTTAAATTTATAATCTCCATCTCTTTTCAAATATAAATATGTAAAGTTGTCCGTAAAAAGAAAGTGATATAATTCGTTAACATTAATCATTAAACTTTTTAATTATGACAAATTGTCATTTAAGTTACTCAAATACTACAAAAATTCAACAAAATTGAAGCGTGAATGTTCAAAAATTAAAACGTAATATGACAGTACATTTTGCTTGCATAATTCATTCAAACTCTTTGTGTCATTGTGGAGAGAGAAAAAAAAATCAATGTCAGTGAAATCACCTTGGGGAAAAGGGCCCTTGTGGCGTTGCACGTACAATGATGTTTGATTGGGGGGAGAGGACTATGTACTGTGTGACTCACAAGCAGGTAAAATAGAGCTATTCAATCCCTGTCAGTTTTCGACAAACTACATAAACGAGGTAATGTAAATGATGCATCGAGGATGTGATAAATTATTGAATTATACCATCTTTTCGTATTATTGAAGCCATCTTTTTTTGTGAGCGTTATTTACATGAAAAGCCATCAGTGAATCAAAATTTCAGGCAATGTTTAATCTGTACTCAAATATTGGAAAATCATGCTAAAATGCGAAGTTAGATCAAATAAAAACGAGACTTTTTTGATAGATATGAATTACTTTCATATATTTTGCCATGGCAACAACTGAGTTGTTTATATTTAAGCGTGCTAGAGCGTTTCATTCTTCATATATTTATTTGTCCCCCTTACACAAAGCGGTCTTGCATGGAATGGCGCACAAAAAGTGAAACTACTGCATGGAAAGCAAAAAATCTGTTATCTCATCGCTTTCACACCTGTTTTTTGGAGTTTACAGAATATTGTGTACTTTGTTTTTTTTTTATGACCGACGTATAATAAATGCAATAAGCTACTATGAACTTTTAGATAATGTTAAAGCAGAATATCTATCCAGAATTCGTTCCATTGCGAGTCGCAAATTTCTCCATCTACAGGACAATACAAGAAATCACGTGGCCACAGTAACTTAGTGGTCATCATCGCGAACTAGCGGTCGTGGTTGTTTCCGACGAATCGTGGGTTCGAACCCTGATGTCACTAAAGACCTACCGTGTAGCTGGTCTGATTCAGGTTAAATCTGGGTCGGGGCCCAAAGTCCTCCCGTTGGCTTGGTTGGAAGTTTCGAGAGGAGATGCCAGCTCATGTTGTCCTCGTCACTTGACTGAGGTTCAAAATTACGAGGTGCGTTACCAACAAGCAGTGTGTTACTTCTAAGTGCAGCAATAATAATAAAAAAAAATCAGTCAAACTAAGACTTTACGCGATGTAACTTAAGGCACCCGACTTGGTTCGAAGACCAATTTTTTAAAATGTTTTTCAGAAGAGTATTTTAGATTTAAATAATAGAAATAGACTCAAAAAGCAATAAAGTTATATTTATTTACATATACAATCTCTAGTTTTTGAAAAAAGATGTTTTTTTAATGAAAATTCAGCAAAATTTACAACTTTAATAAAAACAGTATAACTAAATAAATAACATACATAATGGATTTTTATTTCATACATATACTTCTTACTTCCTGTAAAGTGTAACTGACGGCAGAATAACAATTATTTTCAAAAATAAATATTTTATAAGGATTCGAAGTTGATGTTTATGATTTTTCATCAAAATTACTATATGTTTTGGACCGAAAAAGACTGTAAAATATGTCTAAATGTAACTATCTCAAAACCTGCGGTCTATTACACTCTTAAGGACTTATTAAATATGTGTACCAAATTTTATTGAATTTAGTTGCAATATTTTGGAGATATCACGTTTTTCGTGCATGACTTTTGGTGAAGAATTCATTCTTCAAAAAACACATTTAAAAAATATATTCGTATGTTACTTAAAGTTAATATCAAAGAAACAACTTTAAATTCTTCATTTTTATAGGTTATACTTTCCTGATCTGCAATATTGGTGTATCTTTTTTTTTTTTTTTTTTCTAATGGATCTAAGCCCTCTTGTGGAAGTTTTTGTTAATGGCAGTGATAGCATTTTTTAATTCTTCGAAACATATCTGACATGAATTACAGACTAATTTTCAAAAATTGACAATCAGGACAGTTTTATGATGACAAACAATAGAGACAGACTTATAATATCACAAACATTTGAATGTATATAAATATATACATATATTACCTCTAGATTTTGAAAAAAAAATGCCTTTTATGAAATTTTAGCAAAATTTTCAATATCAAGAAAAACAGCATAATTTAATAAATAATGGGCATAAAAAAGTGTTGTTTTATGTATATATATATACTTCGTAATCTCTATGAAGTATCACACACTGCATGTTAAGAAATAATTTTAAAAAAAGTCTTACATAAACATTCGTAGTTGACATTAATGATTTTTGCATAAGCATTTTAAGTTGACATTATGATTTTTCGTCAAAATTGATTAATGTTTTAATCCGAAAGTGACTATAAAATATGATTAAATATAATACCAAAACCTGTGGTTTGTTATAATCCGAGAGGGTTTTGAAATATGTGTATCAAATTTCATTAAATTTAGGCTGATGTTGTGGATGTACCATATTTTTCGAGCAAAAATTGTGCAAAAATTTTATTAAAAAAACCACATATTTAATATATATATATTTAAATTAAAAATTAAATAGCTTAAAATTCCCCAATTTTATAGGTTATTCCAAATTTCTCCTCCATTTTTGTGTTTCTTTTTCTTTTTTTTGACACCAAGCTTCCTACTGGAAATTTTTTCTGTTGTGAGTGATTTGCATTTTGAATCTTCAATGCACTCACTATCAAATGATGTTTCTTCCTGTACAGTATTACTTCCACAGACAATGTGCATTTGATTTAATATGCATAATTAAACCATCAAATCTATTATTAAATTGTACAACTCTAATGTAAAGCACCCAAACACGATGTATAGTTCTCAACAAATACTTTTTTTGGCAGTATTTTGCCACAGAACTGCATGGAAAAATTCCTTTTAATTAAATTAAAAAGCAAATGAAGTTTGTAAATCAATGTTTAAGTTCCTAAATAAATGACCTGATGAATATTTTTCATCATGTTTAGGTTTACTATTCATTTGTAGCATCATTAAATGCAGTCTTCTCTCCTTGACACACACACACACAAGCTGAATCAATTCGTAAAGAAGTCTTTTAATTTCCTTAAAATTTTCTTTTAAACGCGTTATATGATCACTTTTTACTCTCATATTTTCAAGAAAAATAAATTTTAATTTAATTTCAAACAAAAAAAGAACTAAAAGTAATGTAAAACATAGAAAAAAAACTATACATAAACGAAATAACACGAACCAAAAATGTAAACAAACATTAGCGATAGTCGAAAACACTGTTGCCAATCATCTACAATGAAATTGCTTGAAATAATTATAAATAAATTGTGGCTTAGTAAGTAGAAAATTAAAATTAAGGTTTTAAAACATTATTTTAGGGAAATAATACCATATAAAAGGATAAATGTCTACTTCCGGTCTTAAATGTCACTACTTCTGGTTTCGTTTTCAACAACTACGCATTATTAAAAAAGCTATATCTCGAGTTCTACTTCACATTAAGTAAAAATAAGGACGATTGTGGAATCTTGAACAGTAGGACTATAATATACAATAAGGAAAACAAAATCGAAATTTTCATCAAAAAACGTTTTTTCAACCTAGTCGGATACCTCAAAAGAAAGTAAAGAAACTTCCCTGTGCAGCATTCACACATTCTCTCCCCCTCTCTCTCTATATATAGTTTGGACTAGGCGTATTCGAGCTACGTTTGTCTGTACCCTATAAAGAAGCGTTAGGAAGAGAAAGATTTTCATTGAATGATGAAGTAGAATATTTGTCAATTGTGTCCGTACACGTCTGGATTCTATTTATCATTTATCACATTATCACACATAGACTACAAAAAAGAAGGGGAAAAATACCCAATACCTCGGAAATAATTAGATCGTAAAGGAGGATATATATAGAAAAATAATATTGGAGAAATTTTGGTAAGCAGAAATTGCGAAATTTTTTAAGAAGTCTCATTTGTTTTGATCCGTCCTCTTATGCACGTAATTCATACTTAATCGGGATTTTTTTTTTTACTTATTGTAAATACTATTGCAGCTTTAGTGGCATTATGAGTCATTTCCCAAAGGGTTCGTTATGTATCATAAAGTTCCGATAATATATCTCTTGTTTTACAATTGGGACATGTCCTAAATTTAAGCTGAGGCGTATAATCGAGATATAAAAGTAAACGTATGTTTGGAATCTGATGCTGTGAAATATAGAAAATGAGACCTCTTAAACACGAGTAATATAAGCGTAAATAATTGGGAGTGAAATCCTGGAGTGATTAAGTAAACAAAAAATACAAAGCGGGGGCGTATTTTCTCAGGGATGAAAGGAAATTCAAATTAAATTTAAGCGATACGGATCTTATTCTAGAAGAGAGGTCGTATTGCGGAAATTTAACGACATTTGCTTTGTAAAAAGAACTGTTGTTGATTAAAATTTGATCTTGTATGCTACAATGCTATCTAATACAGAAGCAGCTTTCAGAGTTAAATTTTGGTATAGTTTATCGAAGCATAGAGAATAGAGGCGTAAATAGAAATATCTAGTCCAAATGAGATTGTTTATTGTGGTAATTATTAGATGTTATTAAACACGTCGTTCTATTTTTCTTTAGTTTGTAATTATTCAAATTTGTATTAAATTACTTACTGAAGGATTGTGCAAATCAATACTTTAATCCAATAATATTCTACTCTATGGAAAATCAATGTACGTTTTAGTAAATTTATCAATTAAATGTTGGTAAAGTAAAGTGCTAATGATATAGATCTCTCACATTATATGCAGAGCTATAATCAGAGTCCAATTATTATTTGGAGATGAGGAACCGGAGGAGAAATAAATTTTGTACTGAAATGTTTTGATTGAAGTGGAAGTCTTGAGAGATTACATTCGGAAAGGTATGGAATCAAATTTTTGGTAGACATGCAGTACTAGCTCACCAAGAGGAGCCAAATAAGAAAGTGGCGATCCAAACCAGACTTTTTATATTAATATCATGTGATTTATACTCAAAATATTCTCAACTAAAGTTAAAGTTGTTGTAAGGTTTGCGAGAAGATTGATTTGAACGAATTGTTTTGGTGTTTAATCTAAATTAATCTAAAAAAAGTACGTTAAAAGAAAGTAGATTAAAAAAGTGATAATGTGGGTTCATCATACACACATGCACAAACACACTTATGTATTAAATGAATGGATAAAAAGATCATACTTCTTCCGTCATGGCTGGAATAACCACACCAATTATTCCAATTAAGTTTATTTAGTACAAGAGAGAGACAATTTCATGGTGATGAACGCAGCTTAAGCTATGTCTCTTTGATTTAGTTACATTTGAGGAGATCAAAAACGCAGTTTCTACCTTCGTGGCCAAAGCGAAAAAGAGAGAAATTTACCTTGCTTAGAATTTATATGCAGGGATATCTTCAGATTACGTGGTATTGGATGGAAGGATTTCCATAGACTTTCGCTGCAAACAGAAAGTCCAGTAGGGATTATTCCTTCTACTTCAAAACGTGGGATTACGATGATTTGGCAGGTTTTACGAACATGTGATAGCATTACTTAAAAATCTAAATTGGAATGGTATCAGGAAATAAGAATGAACTCTTTGCTGTGAGTCAAAGAATACGAAAAATTAGGAAATTAAGTTTCATTTAAAAACCATTACATATAATGTGTTTGTGCGTGTGTCATTTAAGTACAAAATCATCTACTATCATAAGAATCTTAATACTTCATTTCAGGATTTTTCATTATTTAATTACGTATTTCTTATATTTTATAAATATACGAAAAATACGTATCATATATTAATATGTTTGTTTTATTTTTGTCTTCCGTATGTATTTGATTCATTCTCTGTGGGTTTTTAAAAAATTTAATTAAAAAAAATTTGTTAAATTTACTCAATATATATTGTTTATGTTAAGGATTTATTTTTGATAAACCAGATCAAATACTTACTTTTTTAGACCTTTTGTCTCTAAATTAAGCAAATGAAATAAGAAGAAAATAAATAATTATTCGCATTATTAGTATAACATCGTTCAGTATTTTATAAAGTCTTAATTACATTTGCTATTAGCATGGAACTGCATAGTAAGTATTTATTATTAACAAACAGTTGCAGAATGACAGATATAATACAAAAAAAGTCGAATGTATCTTCTTTCTCTCTATTCGCCATAATTATCAATCCAAACTATAGAGTGGAATAAAAAGAAGGTAGTAAAATTAGTTTAACAAGTTGAAACAACTTTGTGGTAACAGAGTAGCAATCCGTTGTGCTAATGAAACAGTAGTTGCGTGTTTGTCCCAATCACTATAGTTTCTATTTAGTTCAAGAAAGGATAAGTTTTAAAAGATTATTCTTTACTTTATCTGGAATTTAATAACACACTCTGTAACAGAAAAATAGACACAGATTATGTTCAATGAATTCAAAGTCTCTCTTAGTGCTCCCACACTTTTGTGGAAAATATCTTCCATTAACATCATTATTTTTAAGAGGGTTAAATTAATAACGTTTGCGTTTTTAGTATACAAGAATGCAAAATTAAAGTAAAAAGCGCTTTATTCATTTCGAATAACTTATTCATCAAAGTAAATGTTACTGTGCAACAATTTATCCTTTTATTGTTCCATAACCATACAAACTGTGAAATCTTTGTAATTTTCCATATTTGAAACTTCCATTCTACAAGGGGGTATTGTAGAGTTTTAATTACTTACTAAGAAATACCCAAGATATATATCCGAATAAAATTTATTCTGCATATTAATGAATTCTTATGTGCATGATGTTGAAAATTACAGCTACTATTAATGTTGATTTGTTTGATTTGAGGAAGTCATAGATTGGAGAGACACGTCATATTGAAAAGCTTTAATTATTGCTAAAAATAATCGATATGAAAGTTTAATTTTTATTTATTATTCTTATGACTTCTCTCTACACATAGTCACCACATAGAGCTATATATTTCTCTCGATATTTCTTGACCTATCGAAGGCCGTCATCGTAGAATTCAGCAGATTGAGCTCTATATTTTCCATTCTATGGGTTACTTGAACCCACGGCTTGAAAAGCTATAGTTTACAGCACTATATACAAAAGGATCAGTTAATATGTTGAATAAATTTTTCGCAGATATCTCGGCTATTTTTATTAATAATTAAAACTTTATTATGTCCCTATACATATAGATATTTTCAGTTCGATGTTATTTTTATGTCATCTATAAAGGTATTGAAAAGAAGATCTAAATATTTCCAGTTATCTATAACAAGAAAAAGGCCTTTTCGATAGCTGTTGCATGAGAACATCATTTCGAAATGGAACGTCGTATCTGTAAATACAGAAAATATAGAAATTTGTGTTTTTAGAAGTTATCAATGATTACAAACATTTTAGCGAACAATTCGTTCCAATACATTTCGAGACCCGTGTGATGACCGGGAATGACAGAATAGTCCCACTGTAGCTCATGCATGTCGTAAGAAGCGACTAAAATGGGTACCCAGCATCTAAGGGTATAGCCGGGCACCCTGCCTCTGGGGATTATATCAGGGGACCTCAGGAACTTGCCTTCTTTAGGTAAGTATGGGCATCATGACCCCGAGGCACCCTATTGATCTTTTTCTTTCCTATGAGGTTTACTAGTTTTGGTAATTATGGGTGACGCGCCCCAGGATACCCTAGCGATCCTTCTCTATTTTCGACCCTCCTTCTTGTCAACCAATTGTCTTTTTTCCAATTTCTTACGTCTAGACCACAGTTAAACCTTGTTTGACGCAGCATAGCCACATCTGGCTCTTGCGCCAAAAATCTTACTTTCACTCACTCACTCACCCAATACATTTCTACCATAAAATAAAGGTTTCCTCTGTAGGAATTTCTATGCTGCATTTTCTCTGTTGCATTTTATAATTTAAGATACAATGCAAACCATCGAAAACAAAGAAATTCAAATTTCTCTTTTTACGAAAAAAAGGTAAAGTTTGTTGTAGATTTTTAAAAAAAAACACTGCCGGATTCTGCACATTTATTTTGATTCTTACATTCTTGATTTTAAAAATTCTTCGTAGACACAGTCTATCAAAAAATAAATTAGTGTAGGTTTTATCTTTTATGTAAAGGAAAGTTTTTCAAATGATACAAATTCGTTTTTGATCTTAAACTTCTCTTTATTGGTTTATTTTTTATCATCATTACTACAAAATGTTTTTTTATTCTGAGATGACTAATACACTAATTTAAAATCTTATATTTTTTATACGTTAGTAAGAAATAATCTTATAAATTTTAGTTAATTTGATTTTAAGTTTAATGATCTTAAGGATGTATCCTTTTCGTTAATTTTGTTTGTTTGTTTACATATCAATTTTAATATTTTTCAATTATGATTAATTATTTTGTTTACTCATTTCTTACACTTTTATTATATACTTTTCTTCTAATATGTATTTACTGTATTTTTTTCTTTGACGAGCTTTAGTTATTAAATTGGCTCTTTTCCCAAAAATTAAATTTTCAAAGGCTAAATTGATTAAAATAGACTTAAAGCCCCGTATTAAATAAAAAAAATGTACCAGTTACAATAGCAGAAAAGATTATTGTCGGCAATTTATGATAATAATTTCTAAAAAAAATTTGTCCACAATCTCAATAGCTACTCTGGACAAAACTCAACTTTTTTGCTGTTGTGAAGGGAGGGGGTGAATTAAAATAGAACTTGGGGGAAAAAAACGTTTGAAAGGGTGTAATTTAACAAGAGATTATAAACTTTATTAAGTAACTAGAAAATGTTGATTTGATTGTTTTATTAAGGCCACATTGAGAAGCAAAGTGAGGACAACTGCCGATGGACTTCGTAATTTTGAACATCGGTTAAGTAACGAGAACAACACCTGGGCTGGCTCTTCCCTCTCTTAACTTCCACACCATTTCTCGTAACTTCTCTGAAAACTGGAGACTTGTAGCCTCGACCAAATTTAACGTGCATCAACCCCCCTAACGGAAATAGTGGCATCAAAGCTCGACCTATAATTCGACGGAAACAATACCGGCTGCGAGTCCGTGATCATGACCTCTAGACTACCGCAGGCAGCTGGAAAAAGTTATCACTCTTGCTTGGAATAACAAAAATATTCTGAATTCATTAAATTAAACCGCCCATTTTCCAAAACCTAACAATCAATCTTCTTACACAAAACTTGATTTGTGAATGAAAGGATTTAAAAAGAAAATCCCTCATTTTGTAAAAATTTAACTTACTTTGAGACAGATTACAAATGCGTGTTTTACGTTACCCATTGTGTTTATAATAATTTTTTTAGTCAAAAGATTTCGTGATAATTTCTTTAATTAAGCTATAGGTTTTTTTTTTTCCTGTAATATATAAATCCATCATACATTTGAAATGCCATGCTTAAAAACTACACTCCCGCTAATCCAAATAATCACATTCAATTATTTTTTTTATTGAATTTCGTGATAATTTTATAATTTTTAAAATTTAAATATTTATTGATAATTGGTAGAATTCTAGGATCCCTTTTTTAAAAGTGCAGTCATTCAAGAATTAAGAATTTAATCATTACTTTAGAAATTGGTTTATAAAAATTTTATATTACTTCAATAAAAAAAAATAAAATAAACTGAAAGAAATCTGTCCTTTTTTACATCTTGCTTGAAATAAATCTTGTCTTATCATTGTCATAATGAAGATATTGTATGCATATTAATGGATTGTATCCAAAATAAACTGAAAAAAGTTCTTATTTCCTCATTTCTTATAAGTTAATTATTTTTAAACATTGGTTATAATATTTGGGTGGCATTTGATAACAAAAAATACGAGAATTACATTTTATTTTACATATCATTATCATTATTTGCTATTTAAAATGTGTTCTGAAATTTTTTGTAATAATTCAATCCGTTTTATTAAATGTTTAGCCTATTTTAACAGATTGGAACTATTTTTTTATCCGGTTAGTAGCAATTAAAGTGGCCGAGGCAGCCGAGTGGTCATAGTTGCGAACTTGCGGCCGCATTTGTTTTCGTCCAATCGTAGGTTCGAGCTTTAATGCTTCAAGACTAGGTTCTTAAATTAAATAACGGGATAAATTAATCTAAAAAGTAGTTTAAGAGAAAATGCGTGAGAGCCCGCTGTGTAGCGGGACTGATGCACATTAAATCTGGTCGAGATCCCCACGGGACGTATGGTGGAGGTTTGAGGGGAAGGTGCCAGATCAGGTGTCGTCCTCATCACTGAACCGAGGCTAAAAATCACAAAATCCGACACTAATAGCCTTCGTTTTGCTTCTAAGTGCGACATAAATAAACAATCAATTAATCAATTGAAGAAATAGTAGCAGCTGAAAATAAGATAGGAATACATTTGTTTTAACTGTGTACAATAGCAAATTATGTTGGTAGATGAAAATATTAAATTTTGCTATAACTCGTTTCATCATTTCATATGTATTTCGTGAATGCATTCAAAGCGGATATTCAAAGCGGATAATTTTCAAACTTATATGATATTCAACCTGGAATTCAGTTTTCAGTTTATTTTCAATACATAAACTTCTTCCCTGAAACAAAAGTCCGTGTAATCTGAAATGTACCAACCAAGACATACTACACTTTTATTTTAAATTCAGTTTCAGAAATATAATATTTACCCCAGCCTTTGTCTGAAATAAATATATTTTCTTTTTAGCTGTGTGACTTTCTCTGTTTTATTATATGTGGCTCAGAAAACCCAATCTCTAGCAAATTCTACAATGCGGTATTTACAATAAAAATTTAATCCCTCAAAGTTTTTTTATTTCATTTCTTATGATCTCTATATATGGAAATGACTGTCTTCTATGAAAAATTAATTTGTTAAATAATTACTTCATTATAAAGTAAGGATATGTAATGACGATTTTTAATATAAAATCATTACAATAGAGTGAGTGATTTTTTCGTCAAAAAATGATAGCCTTCACTGCGTACTTGTGGACGTGGTAGCCTAATGATCTTGTTCGCCGATTCACGGCCGGCGGTGTTTTCGTCGAACCATAAGTTCGAGAACTGAGGCCATTGAAGACCCGCCGTATAGAGGGACTGATGCACGTTAAATTTGTCAAGACTCCCAAGTTCTTACTCTGGGATGGTGGTGGAAGTTTGGAAAAGGAGATACTCAGGTGTCTTCGTCACTTGACAGAAGCTCAAAATTATGAGACTCGTCGCCAATAACTCTCAGTTGCTTTTTAATGCGACGTTAATAAATGATCACTATCATAACACATCAATCAATAACTCCCGAGACTAACATTGAAAACAACATTTTTGCAAAATTTTTATTCATCATACACCCTTTTGTAATCACCTTTAGAGTATTATCAATCGTTCTTGACAACTTTCCAAATCTTTTCAAATTTTTCTTTTTCGCAGAAATATTTTTGTTGCGAGTAAATAGCGATAAACAGCTTTCTGAATCATCGACTCGTTGCTGTTTTTGTTCCATCGAAAGCAATCGCGGCACCCACTTGGAAAAAACCTTTTTCACTTCACTTCAAAAAACCTTTTTCAGTAAATACACTTCCATATGATATCTGTGTCATCTCAGCAATCTCACGGAGCTTCACTTTACGATCTTTCATTATAATTTTTGTCACTTCACTCACATTTTCCGGTGTAACGGCTTCCACAGGTCTACCCGAGCGTTCCGCGTCATTTGTGTCGGTACGACCACGTTTAAACTCGGCAAACCACCGACAAATCGTTGCTTTTGATGGCATTTTTCAATCCATTGTTTCGCTTGCACGGTGTTTTTACCCATTAAAAAACAATGTTTTATCAGAACACGAAACTCGGTTTTTTCCATTTTTTTAAAAAACTACAAAACGACTTTACTCCAACCTCGATAACTCAGCTGATTCTGGTCCGATCGACTTAAAATTTTGACACGTTTCAAGCAAAGGTTAGTACTCTAGAATGACCTGGTTACTGGTTTACTACGAGCGCCATCTCTGGGTTAGTCTCGGAACTTATTGATCCATGTGTTAATAATAAAGGACGGGTAAGAAGAAATGTAAGATGGAAAAATATTCAAATGGTTGGTAAGTGGTTGTAGGTTTTAATGGCGCAATAGCCAAATATAGCTATTCTGCACCAAGACAAGATGTAACTGATCTAAACGTTTGGAAAATGGGAAAAGAGGGAAAAATTGGTTGACAAGAAGTGGGGTCGAGAATAGAAAAGAATTGCTAGGGTATCGCGGGACCGCCTAACCCATGGTAATCAAAAGACAGTAAACTCCATGGAAAAGAAAAACATTCTAGGGTACTTCGGGGTCATGATTTCCGTACCTACCTAAAGAAGGCAAGTCCTGAGTGCATATTTAAACAGTGCTTAACTCTTTACAGATATATTTTTAAACCAACTGGTGTGGAATCTGAAAGAGCTTTTTCAACGTTTGGGCTATATATATATATATATATATATATATATATAAAGAGAGAGAGAAAGAGATCAGAGAGTTACGTGTTGATAAGTTATGAATTATGCACCTTGCATGGCTATTTTTAAAACATGTTAACAGGTAGATCTCATATTTAATTTTATATTTTATAATTATTTTTATTTTGAAATATTATTCATCTATATTATTACTTATAATTTGCTTAAAATTGTTACTTTTTAAATATTATATGCATTCAGAATGCAATCTGTTCTCATACACTTTTGTCATAGTATACAAAAATCAACTAAAATGCCTTATAATTTAGAAATGTTTATTTTATATTCACTGTTGAAGAATTCCTTGTAATTTTCCGGTTTTGCTTGAAGAGTTTTACCGAATTACCAGTAATATAAAAAGAGTCAGTAAATTTGCAATCTTCACAGTATACACTAATGAAACAATGGCTTTTTGGCAGACGTTGGAGCCCAAAGTCAACATTCAAGTGTTGAAAAATTTGAATGATTTTCATGAGAATAAAAATATTTTACCTTTACAAAGTCAAACATTTGTCCCGGTGCTTTTTTTTCCAGTAATTTCCCCTGTAATCGCAACCCTTATGACAGTTACACCATGTACTTCTTGCAAGTTGATAAAGAATGGCCCCCATGTACTAAAATGACAACCCCTCGTCTTATGCAAAGTGTCTCATCTAGGTAACATCGTTATGCAGTAATAAAAATACAAAACAGGGCACTCTCTGACGTCATTTGGGGTGATTTCTTACATAATGCCCGGGTAATATTTCCCCTAGGATTCTGAGAAGGCAGGATGCGCTGATGGGAGTATCGAACGTACTCTTATCTAGCCCACCCCATCCGATTTCCAAACCCTCTGCTCAATTTAGTTTTAAGAGCTTTCAATCTGACAGCACATCATCAATGTTCTGATTCTTTTAAATTTAATGGCCAGGACAGTGCTATCATTTTTTGCCTTAATTTTATGCGGTTTTTTTAACCATTATCCGAAGAGTTTTCGTTATTGTCGAAAAGTCTGGAAAGCCTTGTGTGATGATAAGCGCCAGCGGCTCAGAGGCGTTTTAAATTTGCATTGGGCTTGGGAATTTGTTTTTGACCTTAAATATATCACTTTTTATAAATGTTAAAGTGTACTGCTTACAGAGTATCGAGAGTATAAGTGTGTTTTATTACAATGTATCACGATGAGTCTATCATCGTGGCTTACTGTCCAAATTGAAATGGAGTTTTCTAGATAAAAATCTTAAAAATAACAACAAATTAAAGCGCTTTATAAACATAAAAGTTTCGTTGTGTTATTAATGAAAAGTAATTATTTTTAATGTGTTAAATACTTTGTTGTGAATAGATTAATATATACAAATTTTTATTTATTTATTTTCCTTTTAGAATAAAATAATAGAGTTGCATTTCTCTGAAGATAAATTTAGTTTAATTTATCAATTCCTTTAATTTTAAAATCTGATCAGAATACTATCGGTGGTCTTAATATTTTGTATATTTTAATATTTCATCATTTGCTTTAATTTTAACACTTGAATACTGTAATAATTTGATTTTTATCACATAATCACATTTGCTTTGATTCTTTTTGCGTGTAAAAAGTTGACATTGTGTTTGAACTTGAAAAGCTTGTGTATTTATTGTTTTACGAAGATGAAGATGGGAAAATTTTTGTAGAAAGATTCGGGGAAATAGTCAATTTAGATTAGTAATTTGATCATTTATTCCCAGTGTTATTTTTAGAGGTAATGACGTTATTAAGTTAATAAAACTAACAGACAGTTCTAATTATTCAACAATCCTAACAATTTCATTTTAAATAAGTTTTTGTTGGAATCATTGAATTAAATTTAAAACTAGTAAATATTTCTTAAATCTCATTGAAATCGTTTCAATTTAACTATTGAAATAAATGTCAAAATAAGAAAGTTTTAGTCCATTATCTTTATTAGAATTTTAATCTGAAAAGCAATTACACCTAAGTATAATTCGAGGACAGAGTAAAGCGAAGATGGCACTGAGGCACCGTTATCAGTGCCATTACATATACTGGATTTCTTATTTAAAAAGGTTTTTAGAATACATATTAATATATTAATAGCTGGTTTAAATTTGTGATTTTAATTTCCATTCAGAGGTTTTAATTTTTGTTTTCTGCTTCTTATCAAACATAATTGTTATAGATATGTTACTACAGTGATTATACCCGAAAGTTTAAAATGATCAGCCGTGATCTCAACAGAAATAACAATTTGTTAACACGATATTTAAAAGAAACTAACACATCTGTGAGCCGATCGGCTTAAAGAAAGAAGTGGGAACCAGAGTCAGAAGCTGAAGCTAATGGATTGACTTCAGCTGCCTGAGCCGCGAAGCAGCCCTCAATCCCTTATCTAGTAATATGTGAAGTCTTTTGGAATTTGAGCAGACTTTGGGAAGTGCATATTTTAAGTTAAAGATGATTCACTGCTGTTGATTCTTGAAATTTGGAGAGAATCTAAGAGTTCTTTAGATGGATGAAATGTATTTTAATTTGCGGAGGGAAATGGCTCTGTGGCTGTCCATCGGATAAGAAGGAGGAACTTTCAGAATTGTAGGTGAAGTAAAAACATCTTTAACTTGCAAATAATTCATAGGTGAAGCTGGGGTTGAAGCTTCTCTTAATATAGTTGTATGGAATGACTTGATTTCACTTCGTTACAACTGTTTGTTCACAATTGACCAATTCGCTTACCCTCAACTGCCGGCTCATGTTCTCAGTGGTAACGTACAAAGATCGCATGAAGCAGCCTTATATCCGATCTAATTTTAAAAATATGTTGTAAAAAGTTGCTTTATGGGAGAAAGAAATAGTTGGTTCAATTTTTCAATAACGATAAATTGTTCGACTATGAGAATTTCGATAAAATTCAAAGAGCTATCAAATGTATAAGATGAGTTAAAATTCTTGCCACATATAAGTCGCTCAGAAGCTAAAGTAGTTAAGTCCAGAAAGCAAAAAAATTATGAAATTAATGTTTTTTTAATACATTAATTTAAAAAAATGTATTAATTTGATCAGGATAGTATATAAAGTCTTTTTTTTCCCTAAGGATAGTACCTGCTACAAAACAACATGTGAACAGAATGTGTAAATTAAAATGTAAAAATTTAACTGGGACATCTTAAAAATTTTAAGACTTATATATTTTGGCTGTTAAAAAAGGTAAGAGAAGATATGATACAAAATAATACAACTACATTTGTTGTCGTAAGTTTTGCATTGATTCATCATGAGAAATATCTTTTTCTTCTGAATTATCTAAATCTAAATTTTGATCTTCATGCGTTGTTCTTAATGTTTTGTAAAAGTCATGTTTTATATAATGGAGGTATATAGTTTAATAAATTCCTCGCATCTTTTTTTATTTATTTATCTTGAAATTGTTCAACCATTAGGATACAGTTATAGTTGATTTATATTTTTTAAGATTGCTGGCCAACTTATTTTTGTTTTTTGTGTCAATTACTTGAAAGGTATCATCCTCATCTCAAAATTAATTTTTTTTATGCCCTCACAATAAATCTATGTTTATTATTTTTAAAATGTCAGAGTGTTTACTGTTATTAAAGAAAAACTATTTAAACTTTTTTTGATAACACAATAATTTTAACAAACACTTCAATGTAATATTTTTATTCTTTAACCAAGGTCAATTTAATCAATCAAGGTATATCAATTTAAAAGAAATCACATACATAAAACTCACTGAAAACTGGCGTTCTTTTCAAGTCTGTATCTCGAACAGTTCTAAACAGCAGGAGTAACAATTACAGTTACTACGAATTTGTTGTATTTCAGTGTTACAAACTAATATCGAAAGAAAAAGAATTTAGTTTTTATTTCAAAGTTTATGTAAAAATGTATTGATAAAAAGTAGACTTATATTCACAATGGCATCTGAAATCAATATACAACATATCGAGAAGCTATTAAAAATGGGCTGTGTGAGACTTACGAAAAACGAAGCAACAAGTAAATTCTTTAATAATCAAGAAGAAAATTATTTATTCCATTAAAATTTACAAAAATCAGAAAATATCACAAAAACCGCAAATATGTAAGTGTTCCAAGATTTGTGTGAAGCTTGAATTAATCATAGAATAGAAAATGAGTAAATCAGCCAGTAAATCAAGAAATAAAACCAAAACTACTTTTTATGTTTTCAAAAATCCAAGTAGTTGAATATTTGAATATTCAAAGAAAAGAATTTTGAAATTATTTTAAGAAGCTGCGAAAACATTGAGTTGAATAATTAGACTCGAAATTTTTTTTCTCTTATTAATTGAGCCTCCATTTCAAAGTTCATCATAATCGATTTTCTTGCTAACAAGACAATACCTGTTTTGAAGGATTTAAATAGCTTTTAATGAAGTAACGAGGAATTAATTGCGCTCGTCATTGATAATGATCCTGAAAGCTTAAACAAATAAATGAGTTGTTTGATTCTTAATAACTTGAATAAGTGATTGTGAAATTTTCTGTGGAGTTTTCATTTGTAATTGCGTTCCATTGGACAACAAGCTTATTTTCTAATGTTATTGTTGAATCAACAACGAAACAAAAGAAGTTGAATGGGAACTGTAAAATGCCTAATAAATTTCAATATTGGCATATATTACTTGATTATATGCTGCAATGTGTAAAAGGGGATAGAGGATTCCCAAAGAAATTGATACATAAGAAGGAAAAGAAATTTATTCTTTATTTTATGAATTTCAAAACTATAAGTAAACTTTTGCTTTCTCAATTAAATTAAAATGCATTTTATTTTTAACTAGCTTTTAGGAGAGAAGTGTTTTTGAAATTGCCACATGTAAGTCACGTACAAAATGTCATATACTTCACATAAATTTCATGAATGCCACAAGCTTCACTTAAATTACACGCGCGCTTGAATATCATATACTTTATATAAATTACATGAATGTCATTTACTTCAGGCAAATAAATGCCATTCTTGAATGTTTATATTCTCATAAAATGTCATACATATACTTCTCATAAATGTCTCATATATACTTCACTTAAATGAATATAATATATTTTACTTAAGTGAATGTAATATATTCACATAAATAGCTGCCATAAATCAAAGTCATATACTTCTCATAAATGAATGTCATACACATCATATAAAGGAATGTCATACACTTCACATAAATTAAAGTCATACATGAATGTCAATATTTCTCATTAATGAATGTCATATACTTCACATAAATGAATGCCATACAAGAAAGTCATATACTTCACATAAATAAATGCCATATATTTCACATAAATGAATGTCATATACTTCACATAAATGGGACATATTTCACATAAATTCTTAAGCTCTTTATTTATTTTTTGTTAAGATTCATGCATATTTATTTTCATAGCTTGCATTACATAGACGTATTTCTTTTTCAGTTGTCCCAGCGCTGAGATTAGCAAAGCTAGATGTATCTTCAGCAGTGATTAGAGGAGAACCAGCATGGCTGAATTGCAGTTATACCCTCGAAGGGGATGAGTTGTATTCTGTGAAGTGGTACAAAAACAATGTTGAATTTTACAGATTTTTGCCTACAGACAGACCACCAGGACAAAAGTATGACTTGCAGGGAGTCTATGTAGATGTAAGTAATTTAAATCTTAATATCACTTGTAAAATATCATAAGAGAGATGCTATTCTCAAAAATATTTGTACACATGTTATCTTTAGCTTTTACAATTCGTGTGAGATTAATGAAATCCTAACACATTCAACGTAATAAAGCTGTTTATTATAAGTATAATCATAATTTTCAATGAAAATTTTCCTTGTAAATTACTTTAAAACAATAAGGAACAATATGTAAATAAAATAAAACTGCCTTTTTTCAATCAAGTATAAAAATATGTAAGGCTTAATAAATTCTTAATAAACATAGAATCTCATAAATGTGCTAAAAACGTTACATCGTACATAATATAGGTGTATTGTTGGTAATAATTATAGTTGTATTATTTGCAATTCTAAAGTTTTTTCGGGATCTGTACAAAAGTAATGAAATGTCTTACTTACAACAATATTTATTATTTTCCTTATTCTTTAAATTAGAATATATTACCAATTTCTGGATACATTTCTTTGTAACGCGAGAATGTGAGTTTTCGTGAAAATATTATTGCACTAGTAAATAATTATTAAGGAAACTCAATTCGAATAAAAGTATCCGTATTTGCGAAGGATATTGAAGAAGTCCCGTATTAAAAATGGGAAATAAGATAATATGAATGGGAATTTGGTAATTAAAGGTAGTATTATACATTGATCGTGTTTCCTTTTCCCGTGTCCATGATGTCCTTCACATTCTAAAAAATCGTTGTCTTAACTTTCCTTGTTGTTGGGATCGTTTTCGCCTTCTTTGAAGAACATTCTCCAGCAAAGAGTTTGTTGTTTCAATTTAAATGCAAAAGGTTTCCAAATCCAAATTAACCAAAAACTAATCAAATTTGTTTTGACGCCTTTCAACAGAATGCAACACATCATGCTAACACCAATTTGCCTTAGCACAGCCATTTTCTGACAAAATTAATAAAATCTGACAAAACAATATACATTTTACATAACTTTACTGCGAAAAATATTACCGTTGTTTAAGGATGACACGAATGAATATATCTTTGCACCAAAAATAATTATCCTTAAGATTTAAAGTCATAGAAAGCTCTCCCAAGAAATGAATCCATGTTTCGTTAAAAACGTTTAAAAGTTAAAAAACAATACGCCACGGAGAACATAAGAGTCATTTAGTGAAAGAAATGACAGCTAGACGGCATGTTGTTGCTCAAACTAATATTTCTAAGGTTGTTAAAACGTCACTTGGAGTTGTAAGCTCCGTAATTCAACGAAACTCAAAGTTACTACAGCCTTGCAAGAAACTCATTTACTGTCTTATCTTCTTTCGGAACATTTTCAAATAAAAATGAGTTACTGAAAAGAAACTTCAAAACCGGCAATATACACAAAGAGGAGTCCTCGCATGAGATGAGACGTATGTCTACGTCTTGACTTAAACAAGTGGAAGATAATTTTTTACTTGTGTGAGGAAACAGTTACGCTTATTCTTTCTGGTAAACGCTGAGTGCAAGTAAACTTATCCAGATTCAGGATAGGAGATGGATTTTCTGGACTAGACTAAAAATACAATGAGCTGGAGGAAGAATGTAAGTAAATTTCGAACTACTGTCTGATAAATGTTTAAATTCTATTTTCTTGCGAAAAAGTATCTTCATGGTATGGAATAGATTCTTGATAAAAAAAATTTCATTTATGCAAAAGGTTCAGACAGATTTATGTATTGTCTCGTGCAAAAGACTAAATTTAGCTTCTTTGAGAAAGAGGAATACAGACAATATGATTTACTGAAGTGTCAGTGAAATATCGAAGCTGAAGTTTTTCGACTTCCCTCAAGTAAGAGTTTTCGTTATCCTCTTCGGGACTCAGAAATTATAGCATTTTATTTCAATAAAAAAAAAAAGTTCTGACTGTAAAATTTTAGATATTAAAAACTTACGGTACAATCATCTGTATATTTCTGATTGCTAGTATTTGCTGATTTATGTAGCTTATGAATGTGACCAAAAAGTAAGAAATCTCAAGAATAAACTCACGAATATACATATGCCAACATCTATTGTACAAATTTATGGATTAGAATACACAAAAGATTAAAATATATTCCATTAATACAGTTTTAGTTATTGCAAATTAATCTGAAACTAATTAGATGAACCATCCATTTTTACCTTTGATCATTAGATTTCGATTTTGATAATAAAACAATTGTAATATATATGCATACATAAGGACATAAGAACGATTGTGTTTAAAACAGCCGTTTCTTAATTCTGAATATTATAAAAAAGTACTTCTGTGTATGAGTTACCAATTGTTATGTACTTAATCCTTAAACAGGAAAAAAAAAAGTTTTTTCTTTTAATTTTATTCCCTTGCATAATGGAAAACTATTTCTATTAATTAATTTTGAGCTTAATTTTATCACACACATAAACAATTAATATTTAAAAAGCCTAATTCATTAAATATCAAAAAATTTATATTACTTAAAAACACATAAAATTTATTCAGGTCAAAATTACACTATTTGTAGATTGTTTATATTATAAAAAAATATAGTATGCTGTTTTAGATATTCCTATATGTTGTATTGATCATCTATGTATTAAATTATTTATCATTATTTTTACAAAATTAAAGTCTTGAGGTTTCCTAAAATTTAACTGGGTTCTTTTTTTTTTCCCTTCATTTTTGCTATTTATTGGGTTGGCAACTAAGTAATTGCGGATTTTTTTTAGAAAATCAAAGACAATTTTTTCATGGAACTAAATAACTTTATTCTGTAATGTATTGCCCTTTTTGATCAATGACCTTTTGCCATCTTTCAGGCAGCATCATAATCCCACGTTCATAAAACTTCTGGTTTTTATTAGCAAATAACTGAATCAGGTACGATTTGACATCATCATCATTATTGAAATTTTTACCATTCAAGGAGTTTTGTAAAGATCGAAATAAAAAGTAGTCATATGGTGCAAGATCAGGACTATATGGTGGATGTGGCAAAACATCCCAACCAAGCTCCAATAATTTTTGCCGAGTGACCAAAAATGTGTGTGGCCTTGCATTGTCATGATGGAATACAACACCTTTTCGATTTGTCAATTCGAGCCACTTTTTTTCAACTCCATTGTTTAATTTCGTTAGTTGTTCAATGTAGACATCAGAATTGATCGTTCGGTTGGGTGGTAAGAGTTCAAAGTTGACAATTCCTTTGTAATCCCACCAAACTGATAACAAAACCTTCTTTTGATGAATATCAGCTTTTGATGTTGTTTGAGTGAGTTCACCTGGCCTGCTCCACGATCTTTTCCGCTTGATATTGTTGTAAACAACCCATTTTTCATCGCCAGTTATCAGTCGTTTTAAAAATGGATCATTTTCATTACGTTTCTTTAGCAAATCGCAGCTGTTAATGCGTTGCATTAAATGCGTTTCTTTCAGTTCGTGAGGAACCCATATATCGAGTTTTGAACATAGCCAAGTTGTTTTAAGTGACTTTCAATGCATGTATGTGATACATGAAGCTTCTCTGCCATCTCACGTGTTGTACTGTGACGATCCGAATCGATTATTGCTTTGATTTGGGCGTCATCAACTTCAACTGGACGACCAGAGCGTTTTTCATCTTGGAGTGAAAAATCACCAGAACGAAATTTGGCAAACCAATTTTGACACTGCCGTTCTTTTAAGGCTTCGTCACCATAAGCATCACATAACTTTTTATGAGCTTGCGATGCGTTTTTCCCTTTGCGGAAATAAAAAAGCAAAATATGACGAAAATGTTCCTTTTGATTTTCCATTCTTCAACGAAAGCTAAGCGAAAACTACGCAACCGATCAAAAAACTTTTTTTACTGATTGACAGCTGAATTGCCAACTATCAAATAACAAAATGTGTTTTACATTTGTACTACGTCTGCAAACCTAAAAATTCAACTGAAGCCATCTATGAGTGAAATCCGCAATTACTTAGTTGCCAACCCAATAAATTCAACAGATATAGTTAAAAGTATGTAAATATATTTATATTTTGTATTGTTATTTATACTTTAATTATAAAAGATAGTAGTTATAGAATTGTGAAAAATATCTGTTAATCTATTTATCACATCCTCATACATGTATGATTCAAAATTATAAGATTTTTTTTTAAATGATAATGATGCCATTTCTTTTATATTGCCATTTCAATTTATTGATTAGAAATGAAAGAGATTTCTAACGTACTTCTTTAAAGCGTACTAAAACGTAGGAAAAATAATAAAATAACGAATCTAAAAATCCTTGTTTTTGTGATATATATCAATTCAAGTTATAAGTAGAACTTAGATTTTTTTTGTGTGCCTAAATAATATTATTTTAAGAATTCTATAGAACCAAAAGGTAAA